>VXBB01013350.1:236169-257698 GCA_013399915.1 Illadopsis cleaveri | reverse complement strand
TTTTTGTAAAGCAAAGCCCTCAAGGTTCTTGGTATTGTTTTGTTATTAATGCTGTAGTTGGGTTTTTGTTTGTTTTGTTATACATACGAGTAAAAACCTGCTATTTCTATCCCCAAATCTTTGCCTGAAAGCCTCTAACTGCAAATTTATAATTGGAAAAGGGGGTGGGGGTGGTGTACATTCTCCATTCCAAGGGAGGCTTCAGCTTTCCCTGGCAGATACCTGTCTTTCCAAACCAAGACAGTTGATGCTGCTGGACCTTAGTGACATTCTTTCAGCACATCACTGTATATAACAATGTGCATGTTCCATGGCTGTGTCCATAAGAGTGCTCAGAGACCTCTGTTTGTGTAATTTCTCCTTCCTTTTCCCCACACTGCTACCATTCCTGGTCTCACCATACAGTCATAGAATCTTCAGGGTTGGAAGAGACCTTTGACATCATCCAGTCCAGCTGTAAACTTGGCACTGCCACGGTAACCCCTAAACCACTAAACTATCACGCAGTGCCAGATTCAGACCCCTCTTAAACATCTCTGGGGCTCCACCACTTCCCTGCACAACCTATTCCAATGCCTGACTACCTGAACAGTGAAAAAAAAATATTCTCATATCTAATCTGAATCTCTTCTGTCCCAGTTTAAGGCCATTACCTCTAGTCCCCTCACTGCAGGTGCAGCAGGACTGCATCTCACTGTAAACACCTTTCAGGGAGTTGTAGAGAGTGATGAGGTCTCCAGTGAGCTTCCTCTTCTCCAGACTAAACAAAACCAGCTCCCTCAGCTGTTCCTCATAATACATGTTTTCTAGACCTTTCAGGAGCCTTGTTGCCCTTCTCTGGACAGGCTCCAGCACTTCAATGCCCTTAAAGTGAGAGTTTCAGAATGGAACACAGCACTCAAGGTGCAGCCTCACTAGTTCTGAGTACAGTGGATGATCACTTCCCTAGTCCTGCTGGCCACTCTGTTCTTGATACAGGCCCAGATGCCATTGACCTTCTTGGCCACTTGGGCACACTGAGCCAGCTGTCAGCCAGCATTCCCAAGGCCATTTCTGCCGAACAGCTCTCAAGCCACTCCTCCCCCAGCCTGTGGCGCTGCCTGGGGTTGCTGTGATCCAAGAACAGGACCTTGCACCTCACCTTCTTGAATCTCCTGAAACTGTCCTTAGTCCATTGTTTGTATCTGTCCAGGTGTCTCTGTAGGCCCTTCCTACCCTCACACAGTTCAACACTTCCACCTAACTTAGTGTCATCTAGCCATTTTTTTACCCATTAGAGACTTTTACCATGTTCTCAAGGTCCTCAATCCCATGTACTTCTGTTCTGGCGCTGGTGAGATGCTAGGAGTGAGAATACTCTCCAAACTCCAGCACTGATTACCACTGCTATGTGCCACATGATCTTTTTTTGTTTCCAAATGTAAATAGGTGCTCGCATGTGACGTAACAGTGACACGTCTCACATAATTGCATGTTTATTTAAAGGCCCAGACAATGTGCTCTGACTCATGGAAGCTCAACATTATTGCTGCTAAAGTCACACTGTCTTAAAATCTTGTTCACTGTTTTGAGTCAGTTACTGAGTGACCACAGACTGATCTCAGTCCAGCAAGGAATTATCCAGTGTAGCCGTCTTCCCATGGCTACTATCAGCGCAGAAACTGTACTTGTCGCCAGGGAATCTGGTGGGAGATACCACAACTCTCTCCCAGGGAAAGGATCTGCATTTAAGGGAAGCTGTGGCACATAAAGAAATCTCATCTTGAAGAAAGGGTTCAGCAAGAGTGTGTGGCCAATCTCAAAGCTGAGGTGGATTCTTCAGGTTTGTTCACTGCCAATGCCAGTCCTCTGGATAATGGAATGTGTGTGCAGGTAGCATAGGATCCCAACCTTGAGTGTGGTGAGTATCTGGAATCCAGGATTTGACTCAAGGCCATTGTGGTTTGGTTAAGGTATATTTGTATGTTGAGTATTTTCCTATGGAAGACTGGCAGAAGCCATAATGACACTGAGTTTTTTTTGCTACAGACATTGCATAACACTTATCATTGTGAAATGTGTTATTGTGAGAAGTGAGTCAAGCATACAAAAAATAGTCCTATGCAAGTTCACCCACTATCCACATACCAACTCACTCTGTATAAAGACAAGGCTGTGTGTAACCACTGATAACAATAAACACTTCTTCGAGGTCAGTGCAGAAAAAACCCTTTCGTTACCTGACTTCTGAGTCAGAACCAAAGAAAGTTAGAAACTTGGGTGCCGGATACAAGTGATTTTTGTGCACATGCAGTTTTAGCTTCAAAATTTCTGCTAGAGTGATCTGTGGATATAAGAAAGCACACTGAAGTAGGCAAAATCTTGAAATTGTGTCTCCTATTCACAACGGTCTTCCTACAGAGACCTTTGGGGACCAGACATCTTCGGAGCTTGGTTATTGAGTGTTGGGTGTGCTGATGGTTTTGCTCAGACAAGCAGCCTGCCCAGCAGTTCCTGTCAGGATTCAGCAGTCCCCAAAGTCCCTGCAACTCCAAGCTGTGCTGTGCTGAGCTGGGGCGGCACAGGTATTTCCCATGCTGGGGCCTGGCCACCTGCCTCCCCCAGCCATGCCTGCACCTCACACCCGTGAGTTTGGGCAGGAATGTGTCCATGCCGGTCTCTGCTGAGATTTCCCAAAGTTGTTTTCCTTCTGGGACCCAGGCTTGCCTTGAACTGTGTTACTACAGCAATATTATGACTGATTTTTTTGTATATCTGGTTAAGTAACATGTTTCTTCAGCTGCAGCCCAGTGGTGACTTCTCAGTGACTTCCCTGTTGTTGCTATGAGGTAGAATTGCTCAATGCTGGCGGGTCTCTTGCCTTTGATACTGAGTCTTTCCAGACAGGGTGATTACATGGGTGTCAGCTTTTAGCCACCCTGGGGAATTCCCAGCGTTTGTGCAAGACTTCCTCTTTTTAAAGTCCCTTGCCTTTGCCTGCCTGTGGCCTCCTCTTGGGTGCTTTCCAGGCTCCGGACACGGGGCTTCCTAAAACTTGTGCCTCTGCTGTGCTTTTGGTGCTGTCTGCTCTGGAGGCCTGTGCGCTGGACACAGATGTTGCAGCCATCTGTGAGCAAAATAAGGTTTTAGAATCATAGACTTGATGAAGTGTTGGCTTCTCCTGAGGAGGCCTTGGTGCTGATGGAGAAGAATCATTATTTTGGATGACACTACATAGTGAAGAGGAAGATTTCACAAGGAGAAAGAAGGGGGTTTTTTGATTTCTTGGTAAGTGGTAAATGACGAGTCAGGTTATGTTCCTTTACCCTCACTGACCTACCACAGGTCCTAACTAAGGTTTTTCTAGGGATCATCTGAAACTATAGTAATAATATTCTATTTACAAAATACTATGCTAAAAATTTCTTTCCATGAGAAAAAACTGCTGCTTTCCATGAGTAATTTCAAGTTGCTTATTGTACAAAAACTTCCTTTTGAAAGGACCATTGTAAAAAAAATTGTGTTGTTTAATTCTTTCTCACAAAGCAAACATGTCTGTTAGCTCTAGGCACAGAGGTCAGCACAATTCAAGGGATAGTTTATATTGCAGTGTGAGCCCAGTGGGGAGGACATTCTCAAGGCGCCCACTTGAACTATAGTAAGCCATTGGCCAAAAGCAGGAGTTATGGTGGGACCACATGTCTCATAAACATTGCTGAATTATCTGTACTCTGAAGCAAGAGGGCTGTACCCCACACAGGTGGTCTGTCTTCAGCACTGGCTGAAGTTTTCTCTGATGGCAACCATGTACAGTAAGGTGATATGGAGTAGTGTATCCTAACCAGGGGAGTCTGGGCTTTCCCCAAGATGGGTTTAAAAGCCTGGAGAGGGATGTGAAAATGAAATGTGCATGTGCTGCTTTCAATGAACCCCTTGTAGATTAACATGGCTTCTGACAAACTCTCTTAGCCTTTTGTTCTACTTTTATTTAAAAAATGTCATATTGTAAACAAGATCAAATTCCTAGAAAAATTTCTTTGACTTTTTGGCAGAAATATACTGTACCTTCTCAAGTTACTCAACAGAAGATTATTTCCAAAGCAAACTTATTAGTCTTTACTCCTCCTCTTTCCCTCTGGTTTATATTCCCCATGCTGATCCAGGAGCTGGGAGGCTGCAGCCATGCTCCCTTCCCAGGCTCTCCTGCCCGCTGTGGTGTTTGCACTCACAGCCCTTCAGGCCCTAGCCTCCAACACCTTCCTGGCAGCCGTCTACGAGCACGCCGTCATCCTGCCAGATCTCACTGATCAGCCCGTTTCTCCCAGCGAGGCTTTGGCCCTGATGAACAAAAACATGGATGTCTTGGAAGGGGCCATCAAGGAAGCTGCCCAGCAGGTACGAGGGGTACCGTGAGGGTTGTCCATCAGTGTTTTCTGCTCCTGCTGACCTTTGTGGTTGTCTGTTGATGGGTGACCTTTAAACGGAGCCTGTTGTGACAGGGTGCCCACATCATTGTGACTCCTGAAGACGGCATCTATGGCTGGCAATTCACAAGAGAATCCATCTACCCCTACCTGGAGGATATCCCTGATCCGGTGGTGAACTGGATTCCCTGCACTGACCCCTCAAGGTGATTTCTTCTGCAGTGGTTTAGTTGATTTCCACCTATTACCTCACAGAGTCTTGAGCAGCTCACACTAAATGACTAAGAACTGCTGCTAATTATTTAATCCATAAAAAATCACTAGTACTGTAGAAATGAGATGCGTCAAAAAGAGTTCTTAATTAAATGGTAATGGCAATATGTCAGGTAAAAAGCATTGAGACAGCTTTATTTGCAAAAGGACAAAAATAAGAACGTTTTAGGCAAAATAATTATTTTAAAAACATGCACGACTTTATCCATTCTGATCACTTGTAAAAATCTTCTGTAAGCAGAAGCTAAGTTATTATCATGTTAGATGCATAGATCAGACAAGCTGATGCAGTCCTCAGTTCAGGTGGCTGAGTGATTTCTAAACTGAATTGCACAAAATATTAATCTAGATCTGAAAGAAATATCTTTTAGAAATCCAGCCACTTGCACAGTCTGCTGTGTTACACATAGAGGTGGTCCCAATGTGTGTCAGCTAGGGGTACCAAAAAGACCGTGCTCATGTCTAAACTAAACTTTTATGTTGCCTTCTGAGTCCTTATGAAGCTAAAATTCCTGAGTCCTCAGCTCTATAAATGCTGTGCCTGCTTTTTACTAAAGGCTTATAGACAACGATTCTTAAAAAACGCTAAAATTATCTTCTAAATCAGGACTTGTAGCTGCTTGGTAATTTGCTTTAAAGCTATTTTATTTTTTAAGCTATTTAAGATTCATGTCTCTGTACTGATTTATTCTTGTCTTTGCTTTGTGAAGCTCTCCACATCTTTGTGTGCATGTTAGCTAGGAATTCTATCCACACAGAAAATAACATTGAAAAGGGTACAGGAAAGAATAACACAGGGAGACCATTTTTAAAAGATAAAAGATACTGGCAATTTAAAATTATGCTGTGAACAGAGAAGAAAATGAATAGAAACTATGATCTGATCTATTATTTTTTCAGCATCTGGGAATGTGCAGTTAATGGAGTAGTAATTCTAGAGACATTTCTTCTACATGGGCACTTAAACTTCTAAAAGATTTTATTTTTCTTTCACTAAAAATGCGACAGATTTGGTCCAGCACCAGTGCAGGAACGACTCAGCTGCATGGCCAGAAATAACTCCATCTATGTGGTTGCAAATATCGGGGACAAGAAGCCGTGTGACTCCAGTGATCCCAACTGCCCCGGGGACGGTCGCTACCAGTACAATACAGATGTCGTCTTTGACACACAGGGGAAACTGGTGGCTCGTTACCACAAGGTAAGGAGGTGCTTCAGCATCAACCTCTAATTTATTATCAATAAATTATTCAGCTCTCTGGCACCAATTTCAGATGATTTATGCAATAATTTTACATTATTATAAAGTAATCATCAATCAACCAAGTAATCAACTAATCCAGGATGATTTGATGATCTTATGGCCAGAAGAAAAACCAAGCAATTGCTTGACCAGTCAGGCAAATTATTTCCAGGAGCACTGCAGCTGCAGAGTGCATGCCAGCTGTCAAACACTTGAGGGCTACATTTATAACAGAAAATGGTAAAGAAGCAATGACAGAATTTTCCATACTCAGTGAACATTATCTTTTCCTTGATATATTCGTAGCCAACTTAGACAGTGCTTTTGCAGGGGACATCTTGGCCCTTGGTCTTGGAGTTTGGCATATAATACTGGATAAGCATTGCTTTCAGGAGGTAGATGGGGTACAGCCACCCCATTTTTGGGGGGGAGGGTCAGCTGGATAGATAAAAACAATCTGTACCAGCCAGCTCAGGTACTTCAACTCCCAGTTTTGCATTAAAGCCTATCTCAGATGCAAAAGCGGTTCATAATCTTGCCTTATTTCAGGTTCTAATATGCCATTTTCTTCACCTGCAGTACAATCTGTTTAGAGGTGAAACTCAGTTTAATTATCCAAAAGAGCCAGAAACTGTCACCTTTGAGACTCCTTTTGGGAAGTTGGGCATTTTCACTTGCTTCGACATACTTTTCTATGAGCCTGCCGTGGTCCTGGTGGACAAGATGCAGGTGGACACCGTGCTCTTCCCAACAGCTTGGATGAATCTCCTGCCCTTTCTGACTGCAATTGAATTTCACTCTGCCTGGGCTATGGGCATGCGTGTCAATTTACTTTCATCAAATACTCACAACACCAGCAAAGCAATGACAGGTGAGTTGCATTCAGGAGCAGGGAAATTGCTCCCAGATTCATAAGCAGGCAGAAATGTTTTGGACATAGTGAAGTCTCTGAAAAACAGTGTTTTAATTGGACTAAAAATCTTTGTGATTTGGTGCTCAATGTAACAAACAACTTCAGGTAAGAAAATGTTGAATATTCTGAAAAAGGTAAAAATAGAAAGTGCATGACATTAAGTTTTGATAACTTAAAAGTGAAATTTTATTTCAAAAATAGCACAAAGTTTCACTTAAATTTTCAGTCTCTCATGTAGAGGCAGCATTTTCTGTTTAAAATTCAATCAACAGTTAAATGGAGAAAAAAGTATTTTAATCAAAACCTAATAGTGTAAAACCAAAAGGAGGATTCCTCTTGTATATTGAATAAAACATTTTCTTTTTTTTTTTGTGGCTGCTGAAGGCTTAGAGATATGTCTTGCTTTGCCCTGAATATATATTTACTGCCTTTTTTTTTCTCTTAATTATGAAAAGGATGTACCTGCATCTGTTACTCTCCCTTGAGGCAAAGTGAAAACTACAAAGGAACATTTTTGTCTTCCCAAAATAGACCGAGCTGAGTTTAGGCCACAGCCCTGTGTTCCCTTCAGTGGAACTTAACTACCCCATGATTGCCTCCTTTGTCAAATATGGCACTCTGAGAGCTATGATTTATTTTTAAATGAACCTAAGTTTTAACACCAGTATGGTATTTTAGCTGTTCTGTGCTTTAAAATGATTCCAAAACTCTCAGTAAGGTATTGAATGAAAAGAGTATCACTGAGAAGCAATGCCGTTGTGGTGTGGGGGGTGACTGGTATCCCTGGCAAGCTGTGCAGTGTGGTGCTGGCTGACAGAGGGCTGGTGGTGTCCTTGGCAGGCAGTGGGCTGTTCACGCCAGAAGGACCTGCCACCTACCACTACGACAGTGCCACTGAGGAGGGACGTCTCCTGCTAGCAGAGTTGAGTGCACACCCTCGTCTTTCCCCCACCTACCCTCCTGCCATCAACTGGAGTTTGTATGCCACAAGCATCAAGAAATTTCCTGGAGAAAACGACACTTTCTCAGGAGCTGTCCGGAGGGATATATTCACTTTCAGTGAACTCAGGCACAAGGATGGAAATTACACTGTTTGCCAAGGAAACCTTTGCTGTCATCTGGTCTACCAGATGTCAAACAAGAGTGAAGATGAAGTTTATGTCCTGGGTGCGTTTGATGGGCTTCACGGTTCTGTCATAAAATACCACTGGCAGGTAATAGCATTTTTAGAGGCAAGTGTGGCTGCATGCCAACCACCTAAAAACATTTGTCCCTTACTGCATTCTGGGAACTTTTCTTGCTATCAAATCCAGCTCATGGTTGCTGAAAACTTAGTGGTGTTTTGCCTTTCTGTCTCCTGCTCCCCACAGATCTGCAGTCTGCTCAAGTGCCCCAGCACAGACCTGAGCACGTGTGGGCAGCCCGTGGAGATGGCTCAGACCAGGTTTGAGATGTTCTCCCTCAGCGGCACATTTGGCACCAGCCACGTCTTCCCAGAAGTGTTGTACAGCGGGGTGCAGCTGGCCCCTGGGGAGTTCGAGGTAATGGAGATATTTGTTGCAAGGTTTTTCACACTGTGGTACTGAAAACTGATCTGGCAGCAAAGTCACATCCAAGAACTGCTTTCTTTGGTTCTGCAGACTGTAACCCAAAGGGATAGATTTAAACAGGTGGATTAATTCAATCCTTACTGATGAGAACATACCAGTCCTGGAGCTGAAAAACTCTGCAGTGCTTTCTTAAACAAATCTTCCTTCCTACTTCAGATTGCAAATGAATACACCCCAGCTTTCAAGGAGCTATTTTCTACAGTTTTCTCACGGTGGGCATTTTAGGAGAAAAAGAAATGAAATACTCTGAGAAACTGTCCAAATGAAAAAAATTACTTAGAAGTATCATGTGTAAGAGCAGACATTCTATGAAGTTAAGAATGTTAAAAGTGATTTTTGAGGGGCTTCTGGGGTTTATTTTTTATTTGGTGGTTCATTTTTATTTATGCCGAAGGATTTTTTCATTCTTAAACCTTAGATTAATTTTATGCAATAGGCTAGATGAGATCCTAATTGATTTGGAAGAAGTATTTAACAGCTTACAAGTGAAAAAGAAGACAGTGAGAAAGACCTGAAAAATTTTAGGGGAAACAAGGCTGATTTTTTTGCAAAGTAGGAAATTGAAAAGCATTATTCACCCTTAATACTTGTTTTTGAATGAGGCTTCTGTAAAAATAGGCACATCAAAGAATTTATTGGTATGCTAAAAATGTGATCATGGTCAAATTTTAAAACAATTGGTTGTATTTTCTTAACAAATACTTGCCTACCTTTTGTTGCAAAGGCAAAAAAAGTTGTTACAGGTGTTCACAGTTGGTGAACAGTGATTTCAAATTGATATGTAAAAAGTAACTAAGAAAAGCTACATATGGCCAGTAGCTTGAAATTCTCTATTTCCATCTGAAAGTTGTTTTGGGGTCTACAAATAAAAAAATGTTTCAAATAATTCCTAGATGTGTATATAACCTTTGCTGCCTTGTATGATTAACTAAAGAAAACCTAAAAAATCAGTTATTCTCGCTCTCACCTTCTCATGAGGTGGAGAAAATGATCTTTTTTTCCAAAGATGGAGGAAAGTTTAAGGACTTCTGTATTTAAAATCAGTCATTGCATCAAAATATTCAGCATCTAAGATCTATTCTTTCTGTACTATGCAATATTGCTACTCTGTTAGTTGATATTAGTGCCATACTTTCTCTTTTCCACCAGGTGCTACGTGATGGGCGTTTGAAAAGCAAGAATGGCACATCGAAACCACTCATAACAGCGACACTCTTTGGAAGGCTTTATGAGAAGGACCAGCCACATCCTTTAAGAATTTCCCTGTAAAGTATCTCCTTAGGAGATACTTCAGATCACCAGAGTGTGAGGGGAATTTCCTCCTGAGCTATAGCATGGTTCCTTTTTCTGCAGTATTACATTTCTGCTCAGCAGCTGTGGCAGTTGGGGTTATTTGGGAGAAAGTGATGTGTTCACTCTGCTGTGCAGGCCTTTTCAACAGTGCTTGAGCCAGTGCAATTATTTCTTAGTATGCATGATCTGTCACATGAACCTTTTAATCAGAAATTTTGTTTCCGCCAAGATATCATATGGATTGCTGGGATTATAGTGGAAAGAAGACTGATACCAAAAATCTATGAAATGTGGTTTGTCATTTTACTGGAGAATAATTTCTCTCCAAGAAAGCCTTTCTGTCCCTTTTGCCCCTTCCTCTTTTTCAGAGTGTATAATCATTAAGTTTCTGCATTTTTCACCCTTACAACCCAATCAACAGGACCTACTTAACACTCAGTGACCCTTGGCCCCATCCTGACCAAGGTACTGTACAATAAAGAGAAAACCAGATTTGAAATTATCTTAGATACAATATTAGAGAGAGAAAGTGATCCTCCACAGCCTACCCAGGCTAAGGTCATAAAGCACATCCAGTTCTGCAGTCCCTCTGGTCTTGCCCCTCTTTGTCCATGGCAGATGGGTGTTGGGTCCAGTGCGCTTCACCTCCAACTTATCAAATAAACACACTACTCCAACACCTTCTCCTGGGTATATGGATAATTTCTTCAAAACTGTTAAGATATATGAAGTAGGCAATCTTTTAGCACCTGAAACACATTTCACCCTGTAGCATGAGAAATGGGCCTTATTTTGGGTTTCTAGCAATGATATATCGAACTTCGCAGCCCTGGGCCTCATTTCTGTCCATCATGTTATGGAGCAAATGAGCTCTGTTTGCATCAAATACACCTTGGAGTGGTCCCTGCCTCCACACTTATCCCATAGCATTTTGCATCTACTGCCATTTTTACAGACTGCACTGAGCTGTGCTAAATGTGGCATGTAAGAAACACTCTGACTTCCCACCCCACACACACCTACATATGTTATCCAGAAGTTGTTGAAATCACGATTTCTGTTTTTCCCTGTGCTACAGATATTCAGCGTGCAACTTTAGGGGCTCTTTCTGGGAGTTTGTTCATCCTGGAAATAAAACAGCTGAGCTTGCACTCAGTGGGGGAACTCTACCACTTGGGAGCAGTTACTCAAAACAGACAGGGATTCTAAGCTGTGCTTGCAAGTTTCTTGTTCAGCACCTCACAACTGAACACAAAAATCTCACACATATTACTTGCTGGCATTACTGAAATTCTGAGTACTTCCCAGGTACATGCAGAGCTGGACACAGGTAGGATACAATTAATATTACTAGTTAAATATAGGATATCAGGAAAAGACTCTCGTATCTCATCCATTAGCAGTGCAGAAGTCCAGGATTCTTTGAAAATTACACTAAAGGCAAATTTGAATAACGGCTGACCTGCAGGTTTTGAGATGTGCTGCACAACTTTCCTCTCCCTCAGAGCATTCCATGGGTGCCATACAATGAACTGTTGAGGAGTTTATTAATCCCTTTCCCATTTCTGATGACAAAGCAAGAATTCGGACCAGCAGAGGATGAATTTGCATGGACTGTTGCAGCAGCCTCAGAATAGCTCCATAATTTCAATACGCAAGGACCACGAACGCTGCTTTTGAGAGAGGATTCCATGAAGGGGTTGAAAAAACCAACCAGATCTTCACCTCAGTGACTGGTGGTCACAAGTCACTAGACAAAGTTCAGTTTAAGGTAATGTAAGGGTTTTTAATAAAAGGAAATTCCAAATGATGCAAATTACAGAAACATTCAGAATAGAGAAGCGGGGAGATGATGAATGCCTGATGCAACAAATGGCATTTAACAGCAGCAGTATTTACTGACTCTGGGACAGATGTGCCAGAGTAGAAAAGTCAAATTAATTTATAAGTAATTCACGTCAATGACCCCAAAAGCTACTACAGATGGTACCTTAATGAGACCCATCCCTCTCTGAACTGGAAAAGCATGCTTTTCATACATCAATATTACACCTTGATGCTGGCCAAAGCAAACAAGACTCACCTGTCCACAGTATTTCTAACCACACCGAAAGTTCATAATAGATTTTATTGATGCAAGACTTCAGATGAAGGTAAGAAAGATACTTCATTTAAACAAATATGATCCATACCTTGCAGCTAACTTGAGCAAAACTGGTAAAAATTTGGGGGAAACTTTGAGTAAAATCTAGTGTACTTTATTTTACATATTGAATTAAAATAAGGAGACCTTGGGAAAAAATAGAGAAACAAAATCTTAATAATCTGGAGTTTTAAAGAGAGAAGGACTCTTCAGCCATGTCCTTGCACATATAGTTAAGTCATCATGCCCTCAAGTTATGCATTAAATGATGTGGTACATTGAGGTACAATCAGAGGTTGTGCGACTTTTAGACCAAGTAATGCAAAACTAAATGTTTATGAATAACTCATGTTATCATGGGTGAATTACTGACAGTATGGCACACCATTCCAAGGTACATTGTATCCGTGCAGGTATAGTGAGTGACAGGCAGAATTACAATGACCTGAATTTGAACTGCAGAATTTCTAATTAAACAACAATTGAATTACAACCCCACTTCATCCAGACAGTGTTTGCAATGCCGCTGTCCACCATCAGAGCAACAGCATTGAAAAAGAGAAATAACTCGCATAGGTCAACGAAGAGAGCAGCAGTTATTGTAAGGTTTACCACAGCTAATACAGGAATGCTTCTCTGTGGCTTGTGATGGACTGTGAGATGTCATGGAGCCCCAACAGAGAAGTAATTATAGTACACCTTCTAAAAATTAACCTTTTAATACTGTAGACAAACACCATCTCCAAATGAAGCCACAGATGAGCATGACAACATTACCAAGTGTCGTCTGTCTGTGAATCAGACACAGCTGATTGGTGAAATGGAAACTTTGCATATGGACAACACTGTTATTTTCTCTTTCAGTCTGGAAAAAAAATAAATTTGTAGCTGTGAAAGTATTAAAATATTTATTGTAGCCACTCATTACTATAAATTTTCAGGGAAATAATCCATTTTCTGTTCAAATATTCTCATGGCAGCAGGGAATTCATACTACAAATATGTACAATATGGGAAATGCATTGTAGCTGCATGATTTTAACTTTGTCTATCTATCTTCATTTGCTGCTTCTAATGATAAAGTTAATTGATGAACTCATAGTCTGGGAGCTGTGATAGTGTCAGGATGCAAGATTAGCAAGGAGTATACAAAGCAGGGGTAGATTTTAATGTCAAACATATCTTTAGGAAAATCTTTAGGAAATCCCCTTTCAGAAAAAAGGGAGAATGAACATTTGCATACAGTTGGTCATCCAGCTTAGGTTCTGCAAAACATAATAACATTAAAAAAATGAATTTGAATACCTTTGAGATAGTCTTCAAGAGCAAGTGATGACTTTTGTAACAGCAATTTTGAACATTTACTTCTAAATGAGTATTAGGAGTATGATACACACTTGAACTTATCAAAATCAAATACATGGAAACATTAAGATCAGTTTTTTATAAGATGCTTATTTTTCTATTCTGCAATTCACCTTGATGTGTTTTCCAGCCATCTGAGATTGATTTTTGCACATTGAAAAGAGTCTATTCAGTTCCAGTTTTAGGACTTTCTAAGTAAAATACTTTTTTTGGGAGGGGCAAGGAGGGGTGGGTCAGGCAAGACTTTCTTGTCAAACTTATGGATGAGTTTGGAAAAATCTAAACTTTATTCTGCAACATTTATGAATTTCTTAGACAAAATATAATACCGACAGTTTCCATTAAGCTGAGCAAAGAAAGTACAGAAAACTCTAGGCCTATGCCATTGCCATGCTACTTACAGACTATTTAAGATACATTCTCCCATACTTTTATAGAGATCTGTCTAAGTGATTGCCTTCTCCAATTTTCTCAGAGATGTTCTTTTGCCAACTTGGCTGCAATAGCTACCCTAAACAAATGGTGAAAACACATTGTAATTCATTCATGGGAACATTTTTTCAAAAAGAAGAATTATTCTTGCCTAAGAAGAAATCAAATATATCTGACACCGAGATACAGGGGGCAAGAGCAAACTGTGAAAGCATGGCCATTAATAGTTAATGAGGTACTTCCTGGTAGCTAGGCTGACAGAAAGCTTTTGGCAGGTGTGAGTAAAATAATATATGTGGTCTTTTCATAACTAGTGTCAATTAGCTGTACCTGAAGAGTATCAGATGGCTGTATCTGTGAGGATTGTGTATATATAAATACTTAAGTTTAATCGATCATCGTTACCTAGCAACAAGCGTGAAATTTTATTTTGTTGAAGAGTTTATGAGACTATCTTTAATGTTACACTAGGCCTTTTAGTTGTTTATTCATGTTAACAATAACCTCTGTTTGCAGGAATTCTTCCAAATTCAGCATTACACTAATCAAAAGCAGAAACCTCTTGTACTTGAGGGTTGTGTTACTCTTAATGTAACCTGTATTTTCCTGTATTTTGCCAAGGGAGTCTTACAATGCCCGTTGTTTTCTGCTGAGCCTTTTCTTATAGATCATTGTTCCTTCTGTCACCAAGGATGTGACCTGTATTCCTCCCTGATTTGCTAAGGCTCATCATTAGATCTTGATGACTTATAAACATTAACAAGTGGAAGGGAAAATCGGTAACAATTGCAGATAAGAACAAAATGGACTACAGGGGTTAAAAAAGGGAGAGGGGGGAAGAGAGATGCTTTCTCCTCACCAGTCCTCACCTGCATGAACAAAAAGTTATGCAAGTTGGTGGAGGAACATTTAAACAGCCAAACCTCCTGTTGCCATCTGTTCCCTCTCAGTGTCATGGGTATTGGCAGGAGCTAGCTAGTCAGTGAGAACTCGATAACAAGTCATAAATCAAGTTCAAATCAACTTCAGTGCACCCTTACCTCTTCTTCAGTGACCCAATATTCAATTGATGTACAGCACCTACTGACAAGATAAAGAAAGCTTTTTTGGTGAAAAAAAATGTGCTGCCCAGGCATGTCTTCCTGAGCAGAGGGTCAGAAAAAATGGGTATAGCCTATGGTACTGGTGATTTCTGCACTAATTGTGCTTCTGTTGCTGCAGTGTCTGATACCTCTGATGTTCATGAACAGCATTGCTGCTTCCTGCACCAAGAAATGACTGCAGAAGCAAAAGATGGCCCGGGCAGGGAACCCTGCTGTTGGAACTCTGGAAGCCGAGAACTTTAGGCTTTCTGTGCTAACAGGCACTGACCCTCAAGAAAGTACTACATTTGACATGAGTACATGGAACAGGCTTCCAAAATTGACTTATAGCACTGGGATTATGAGTGTGTAGTTAAATAGAAGTGTGTTATATCACAGGGTGGAAAACTTAGAATTTAAGGTTTTAGTATATAGTAATATATATAAAGAAAGATGGAGGTTTTAGGGCATAGGCCTAAGTTCTTCTGAAGTTCTGAAGTCCTTCTGAAGGTGAAGTTCTTCTTCACCTTCTTCTTCATGGGTTTGGGTGAAATTTTATAATTAGGTAGAAAAATCTGCATTGTGGACCATGGGTGTTTCGTTATTGGGTTAAAAGTAAAAAAAAATTAGGTATCCTTTCATAATTGCACAGTTTGTGCTTAAAAGACCTTGGAAAGAGATAGAGATGGAGCCATTTTTCATCTTGTTAGCTAGAACTCACAACTTGTGAGACTGTGCTATAGATAAGAATTAATAAACATCTGAGTCCGAACACGAACTGCTTCCCTCGAGCTTTTAATCCCAACTCAAACAGAAGAAAAGAAGATAGAAAACCTACAGGTTGCCACCTTAAAAATGGTCTGCAGTGCATTAGCACTGGCATCTGCAGCTTGTTGGGCTTGCAAATGGACTACTAGAAACAGTCAGTTTCAATATTTCTGGGAAAATAGCATGTCTACTGTAGTCAAATCCAGCATTTGTGAAAGGAACAGAGATCAGTCCATGAGAAGGCAAGCTAGAGGACATAATTTATTGACATACAAGCCTTTATAAGCAATTTTAGCTTCAGTGGCTTCCAGCAGAGTAGTCACACTTCCAGACCAGAATGTGACATTTCAAAACTTCCATTTCACCGTGAGTTGTCCTTCTTATTCAGTTTTATGTCCTTTGTGCCATCTTGCCAGTGCCATACTTTCCTAAGTCCCAAGCTTATCCCAACCCCAAATACCCAGGGGAGGAGTTGCAGCCTGAGCCCCACAGGTCCCGCTACAGGCTCAGAGAAACCTCTGGGGAGCAGGAGCTGAAAGGCCTGGCTCTCCACCAATGCAGCCCACCAACTGACACATGCAAACTGACCCAAAGTGGGTCAGTTCTTTTCTCTGGGGTTACCTTTTTCCTGGAAAGATCTCCTTCTTGGGTTCCACAGCAGTACTAAAACTATTGTTTGAGGATGGGGGATGCTGTCAATGAGCTGCAGGTATAGTTCTCTGTTATAGTAAAAGTATATAAATAGGAAAGCAACAGCTCTTAATTTCCTGCTACAAAGCATATCATATAAACACCTGAGCATCATAAATAAACAGCTAACAAAATTTTTCATTAGAAGGAAACAATATCTTTTGATCAGTCTTGTTGTCAGACACTGTCAAAATATTGTGCTTAGAGTTTTTGGAAAATATCCAGTCTGGGATAGGCAAATCAAATTTTTAAAGATAACTGAAAGTGTTAAAGTTTGTCAACATTACACAAAACTGAAAGGAGGAAGTGAAATAGTCGGCAATCTTAAAAACAGTTCAGTGGTTTTAACTCCATCTGTTCCTTGACCATAATAAACATTTCCTTCACTTTACGTGCTTCTTTTCATGAAAGAAGCCTGGCTTTAGCTTACTTCAAATTGATTCATCTTTGCATATGCTAGTGGCTTGTGTCAGAATAGATTTATTACATGCTTATCTTTTCTGGATATTTAGGATTTACGTCATTCTGTTGATGAGATTTTCCCAGCAGGCTGTGAACCAGTCAGACCAAGCATGCAGCCACTTAGTTGGGAGAATAGGTGTGGGATGAGTCAGTACCACGCTGTATCCACAGCCTGCGCCGGCTGGTGATGAGGAAGTGATTCCTGTGCCGTATCCTCTCTGAGGCATGCAGTCCGGAATGCGGTGAGCTGCTAATATGCTGATCTGGGGTATAATTTTCTTTCAAAAATGAATCTCCTACGGTTAGCATAGAAGATAATAGTTGTTATTCTGCACAGGTCTTTCTGTAGTGAACAGCAATAGCACCAACAGCAGTAAGTATGATTTAAAGTATGATTTTAAAAGCCATTCATTCTCACTAACTGAAAGAGAAACATAGCTAGGGGGTAAAGCTCTTTTCACACACAGCTATGAATGCAGAGTAAGGCTCTTTCCTTTCTGGGAAGGTGATAGCCATAAGGATGCAGAATGGTATTATACCCTTTCACTGTTTGGTGCCTCCCTCCTCTGTGTTTGCCTTCTTTTTGGAGGTGGTGTTAAGAGGCCAGCAAATATCAACAAAGCAGCTACAGTCAGTAACTACAGATCGTTCCTGTTGGATTGATGGGTGCAGAGAAGCACTGGCAAGGCACAAGGGACCTGCCCTGCTGTGCCTCTGCTCTGTGCAGTAGCTGCAAGGATTCACTTGCCCTGCTGGAGCGAGAGGCAAGGGGCTGCTCCTGCTCTCAGGAGCCCTGAGAGAAGATTTTGCTGCAGAGTGAAGGCAATGGACCATGTTATGGCATTACTTACCGAGACTACCAAATATGTAGAAACCCTCACCCTGTGCAGAGACAGTTTCTTGGCTTTGGATGGATGAGTTTTGCTTTGCTATTAAAGCATTATTTTCTTGGAATCTCTTACTCCTCTGTGTATTTCGGAGATTTGCATTTATGTTGGAGCTTGGATTTACAGTCCTTACCCTAAGCACTGTACTTGTAGAAAAAGCACAAACATTGCATTACTCTGTATAAACAGCTGGCTTTACTTGGCAAGGAAAAGCGATGTTTTCCACTGAAAACTAGGAATAGAAATCATGGGAAAAGGTCTATAGCTCAATCCTCTCTATTCTCCAAATTCCTCTGGTACAAATCTGGGCTCATTTCAGACTGTCTTCAGTGGAATGGCACCAGGTTTGCAGAAGTAGCATTCAGATTAGTAGTTGCCAGATCTTCTTGTTTAACCCCTATAAAGAAATAATTATTTTGTACTAATATCATATAGGGAAATTGTGCATTCCCCCCTAGATTTCAAGCATATGAATGGAAACTTAGGAAGCTGTTTCATTTTTTTAATATTGTGCTCTTTTTTTTTTCTGAGAACTACATGAAAAGTGGAGTTATTCACTTTCAAAACTCCTCTTCAGCCACAGGATCACCTTACAGCCTCCAGTAGTTATAAATCCATGGTTTCCCTAACAGAGAAAGAGTTTTTTAAATGAACTGTGTGAAAATGAGAAACTTTCTGCTGATTGACCAAACAGTATCCACAGAAATGCAAGCTAAATGAATCACAGTAGAAACCAGTGCTTTCCTGACATTTTTTTTTTCACAGTAACAGTTCTCATTCTCAAGTCCTTATCTATTCTTTCCCATTTTCAGTGTCCCTTCCACAGTTTTGTGTGGGAAGGACATGATAACTTTTCAACACATTTTTCAAATAGGTTTGATGTCTAACAAAAGGGCTATTTCCATTCCCTTCTGTGTTGTTTTCCATTTTAATTACTTTATGCTTTAAAGGCAAACAAACAAGGAGAGTAGATTACCTGACCCACAGGATTCTAGACATTGTGACGTCTCTTTTTCTTGGTTTTCCAAAACTCTGAAAAGTACTTATTGCAGAAATATAAATTCTTTAGAAAAAAAAGCCACAAAAGCATTTTGTAGAAAAGTTTTTATTTTGAATTTTGATGTATAACTGCTTTACTATACTACAGATTCAAAAGACTGCTAAACACTGACAATTTGTAAGTGCTTTGAGTTCTCACAAAAACAGTTGGACATGTTTCTCTTTGATATTTTAAGTAGCAAGTCTGAGAATATTTTCATGATCCACATCAGTGTTAAGGCACAAGAAAATGCCTATTTGAAGCATATGCACCAACAGAGTGAAAACTTTGTTACCACAGCGATCCTTCTCACTGAATTATTTGACAATTTGGCCTGCTTAATTACTTAACTTGATAAAACATAACTTCCGGCTTTACTTTCATTTCAGCCACCACGCCATGAAATACCACCATTCCCGTGCTCACAGCTCCCCCTAGAACTGTGGTTCACTCCTTTCCTATGTGTGTGCGTCTTGCAGTACAATTTTATTGCAAGTCAGGAGATGGAGGGAAGCTCTCCCTGACCAGACACACAGCCTGGGTACAAAAGGAGGTGACGCCAAGCCCACCCTCCCTGGCTGGCTGCTGCCTGCCCCTCTGCAGCAGGGCAGACCTGCTCAGGGCAGGGCAAGGCTCCCCAGCCCCAGGGAGTCCCCCAGAGGTTGGCAGGTTGCTACCAGGGACCTGCCTCTGGAACACTTGTAGCAGAGCTGCCATTCCAGAAAAGGTCCTTGAGTTTTGGCCCTGTGTTACTCAAAGGAGAGAGCATGGAGTGAGATGGGAGAGCACTGTGTGCACGCATGGATGGCCTTGAACTGAGCGCCCAGAATGAGCTGGCTGCAAGACTTCTTTATAGCAATGAGTTATACAGAGTAATGAACCATGAGTTTGTTCCCCTAAATTTTACCTTCCTATAAAATGTATATGTGTCAAGACAGTAACTAACAGGACGGACGTTGAGATGCTTGAACGTGTCCAGAAGACGGCAACAAAGCTGGTGAAGGGCTTGGAAAACAAGCCATATGAAGAACGACTGAGGGAGCTGGGGTGGTTTAGCCTGGAGAAAAGGAGACTCAGAGGTGACCTTATCACTCTCTATAACTTCCTGAAGGGTAGTTGTAGACAGCTGGGAGTTGGTCTCTTTCTCCAGGCAGCAACTGACAGAATGAGAGGACACAGTCTTAAGCTGTGTCAGGGGAAATACAGGTTGGATATTAGGAAGAAGTTTTTCACTGAAAGAGTGATTAAATACTGGAATGGTCTGCCCGGGGAGGTGGTGGAGTCACCGTCCCTGGATGTGTTTAGAAAGAGACTGGATGTGGCACTTGATACCATAATCTAGTTGAGGTGTTAGGGCTGGGTTGAACTTGATGATCTTGAAGGTCTCTTCCAACCTACACATTCTGTGATTCTGTGATACCAAGGCCTAAACCTTCACTCATCAAAGAGAAGTTCCTGGCTCCAAGGAAGCACACAAGGTCTCAGAATGGGTGAAGGCCTTTTTCACAAACCAGTATTTGGGACCTAACCTTTTTCACTTTTCCCCAGCCCTGAAAAATCATGCCTGACTCCTCTCCTCTACAAATCCTCTTGACACTCTCCAGTGATTTCTCTCTCAGCCTGATCATTGTTTCTGCACTTTTTTTAGTTGTCAAACTCTCTTGCTACAGCAAAGAGAACCCTGTAGTGCAAAACTCCAGTCTGTCTATGAGAGCAGCCTCCAAAAAAATAAAAGAACTGAGTTGTATGCACCCATTTTAATTTTTGTGCACATAACATAATAAAGTAGCTAACCCAGGTCATCAGAAGAATTTGCAAGGAGTAGTATCTTAATCCACCTTGTTGCATATGCCCTTGAGGCACCCAGCTTAGCTGGGCTTTAGCTGATGGTCATCACAATGACTCTCCTTTACATTCAGCAGTATCACTGTTTTAAAAGGCTGCATGGTCCTTTGCAGAATGAAAAATTGATGCTCCTCATCCGTGACTCTGGTACAGCCAATAATAGGTGTTTATTTAAAACACTTTTTCAATAGCTGTAGCTTGCAAATAGCTGTTAACTGGTGAGCTACATGATTGAACCTGTTTGTTCAGTAATCATAACTAGGCTGGAAAATACACAATGTGTCACTCTGTCTACATTATATCTGTAAGGAAATCTTACATGCTGCTGTAACCTACCTATACTTATGTTGCTATATACTTAGTTTGCTATATTTAAAAGCTTACAGGAGGTAGACTACATGGTGTCTTTTGTTCTTTGCTTAGATAATACTGGGCTGCTCACAATATGACCACAACATTTAATCCAACAAGTAAATGTACTTCAAACCAATTCAATTTATGTAAAATAAGGCCCATTAAACAAGCATGAGTGCTAGAGCCATGATTTTGTTCTCTACATGGGTGACAAAATAAACAGTTTGAGCTACTGTTCACATCAACAGCTGCTATTGAGTCAAACAGCCCAGAATGCTGTTCATCATAGCTGCATCCCCCAGTAACACATGGGGGTTTCTAGAGGCTCCTCCAGCTGTGGATTAAAAGACTGTTCTCTCAAAATTTGTGTTACCCAGAATAGTAATGGTGACAAAGAGGATCAGCTGCCTTTTGAGATGGTCTTTAAAAGGAAGAAGTGCCATTCAACCAACAAAAAACAAATGAGTGTCAAGAGAAGACTTCTACTCAGCATGAAGTGATAAAGGTAAGAGGTTTTTAAGAGTGTGCTGCTTCATATTTCTATTTTATTACATTTTAACCATTGTAACTATATATGGAAAGAAAGCATTCTGCTTTTTTCTTGAAAACTTCTTCAGAGTTCGGCTCACTTGAACAGTTTGCCACATGTATTTTGATTTATTTAGTTTCCGTGTAATGCAAAGCCACACGATCTCAGTTTGTTCCATCCTTTGGCTGGAGTTTCTAC
>VXBB01013350.1:223341-236130 GCA_013399915.1 Illadopsis cleaveri | reverse complement strand
TTTTTTTTAAGAAGACCTGTTTTCAGGTCAGATCATATTTCTATAGGCTAAGCAGATTACCTATCAGAAAACAACAGAGACGTTATTAATCTTTTAGGTCTTAAGGAAAACTAGAGATAGCATTTTAATCCTTTTTGATTGGCTTCATAGACTGTTTTATCAGAATTCTTTAATTTAGTTACACTTTTACACAGAACAAATGAAGTTCAAAATCTATGTGACACATTTACAATCTTAATGGACTTAAAACCTTTAAAATGATGCCCAGTAGATACAGTTAAATTGGTGTTTAATTCTTGCCACTGTGAAAATTGAAAATTTGAGTTAATAAATACTCATGTGGTTGTGCTTTCTCTGCCTTGGATGTAAATGGGCTGAAAGAAGGAATAACAGGCAGAAAAAGAAACATGATGAGACTGACATAAATGGAAGGAAAAGGTATATGAAGTGATAATTAAAATGAGCTGAAAAAGAGCAGAGATGATGTTAAATATTAGTAGGCAGAAAAAAGGGGAAGGGAAAAGCACCCCAAACAGTACATAAATAGACTCCATATGCCCCCCACTCCTGAGAGTGCCTTTGGGTGAACCTTTGTTTTGAATCACTGGCACTCGGGTGCCACTGCCTGGCCCTACTCACAAAATCCCTCTATGTAACACAGGCTGTTTGTTGGTTGTAGCTGTCAAGGCTTTGCTAGCTATAGTTTTTTGTCTATGTTCATTCAGCTTCCAGTGCCATTATGTGCTTGTAATAGCATAGGAAAGATTTTTTTTTTTATTTTATTGTATTCTATCCAGAATAACCAGAGGCACCTAAATCCCAAAGGAAGTGGGTTAAATCAGTACTGGCTGATTTGCCATGTCAGTATTTTTCTGACAACCATTTTATACCATAATGGTAGTGCTACTGAACAACATATGCTAATGATCTCTATTTTTCACAATAACATTATCTTTCTCTTATTTAAAAGAAAAACAGATTTTTCAAAAATAAATATTTCTTGCCAAGTGCTTAAAAGTACTTTCATTAAAAGTTTTCATTAAAAGAGCAACTTTCAAAAGGGACATGATACTGCCTACACAAGAGGAGAGCGAAATTTGTGTCCTTTGATGCAAACTAAACCTATGTTCTGAAAATGTTTCTCTTCATGTTTGTACCTTAGCTAAAAAACAGATTAATATAATCAATACTCATTGTAATGCTAAAGTACTAGCACTGAAAAAAACTAGATCTTGACAAAAAAAAAAGAACATTTGCTTATACAGCAGATAATGGTTTAGATTACTCAGATTCTTCCATTTTATTTTGTCAGCAAAAGGGCAGAAAAGTTTTTTTCTTCTCTTAGATCTTTTTCTTGCATCTCTATTTACAGCTACAGCCTGCAAGGATTTCCCAGTAAAACTTGATCAGTCCAGTCATCACTACCAGGACAGGGCTGGAGGAGAGGTCACGGATGGACTCCTCAGCTTTAGCCTTCTCTTTTGGAGTTGTAGGTCTTAGACTTAGGTATCCAAAAATAAGTTGAGGGAGCTTCAGAATTTAAAATTACTGATTTTCAAGAGCAGAGTGAAGATACAGGACTCTAGCCAATATTGATGAAGAAGAATAGAACTCAAAACAGAAACAGGAAATATTGAAAAGGGCTTCTCATCTGCCTACTGGACAAGGCACTGCCCAGTTCAGGCCTCTTGGAGTCACTGCTGTCCTGGTGTGAGGACACCTCAATATGCAGTTTATCTCATCTAAGGAGATTCCCATTTCCAGGGAAGTCAGATGATAAAAGTATCATTCTGCTAAATGTAATTACAAAATACTTTCATCCTTCATAAATAGTGCAATGTGAATTTCCTACACATGCAACAAAATGAGGGTGTTTACAATGCCCTTTTATTTTCCTCTCTGCAGCTCTTCCCACCTAGAAAATCGAAAATCAGTCATAAACATATCTCAGAATTAAGAAAAACAGTACCTGTGCTGCAAACCTGCGTGGATTTGAGACCCCAGTAAGGATGCAATTGTGCTGTGAATCCGTAAATGGCTCTTGCATAAGGAGCAGCTGGTCAAACAGTACCCGTATTTCCATGTACATCTTCATGGTTTGCGTTATTCTGGCCACAATGATTGGAAATCTGACAGTTATCATCTCAATATCACATTTCAAGCAGCTCCACACGCCTACAAATTTCCTGATACTTTCAATGGCTACTGTAGACTTCCTGCTGGGATTCTTGGTCATGCCTTGCAGTATGGTGCGCTCTGTTGAGCACTGCTGGTATTTTGGGGAGTTCTTCTGCAAGATCCATTCGAGCATGGACATTATGCTGAGCACGGCTTCTATCTTCCATCTTTCCTTCATATCCATCGACCGTTACTATGCTGTGTGCGACCCTCTAAGATACAAATCAAAGATAAATACTTTCGTCATCGTGGTCATGGTGTGCACAAGCTGGATGGTCCCTGCTGCTTTTGCTTTTGGAATGATCTTTCTAGATCTAAACTTGAGAGGGGCAGAAAAGATTTATAATCATGTTCACTGTGCAGGAGGATGCTTTCTCATTTTTAGTGAAACTTCAGGTATTGTGGCCTCCGTAGTGTCTTTTTACATCCCTGGATTTGTTATGCTGTACATCTATAGGAAAATATACTCTGTAGCCAAGAAGCAGGCAAGATCCATCGATGCAATGAGCAAAAAAAAGATGCAATTTGAAATGAAGCACCACATTTCATTCTGCAGAGAAAGGAAAGCTGCTAAGACTTTAGGCATAATAATGGGAGTGTTTCTCATCTGCTGGACTCCATTCTTCTTCTTTACAGCTACCAATCCATTTATGAATTACGTGATACCTCCTGTTCTCATTGATGCTTTGGTTTGGTTTGGCTATTTAAATTCTACACTTAACCCAATTGTTTATGCATTTTTTTACATGTGGTTTCGCAGGGCATTGAAGATTATTCTGTTTGGAAAAGTTTTTCAACAGGACTCTTCCAGGACTCATTTGTTTTCAAACTAAGGTGCTTTAAATGGTTGGATTCATAGCTTTGAACTTTTGCCTGGTGGCTGAACTCCCAGATGTAAGAGATGTGAAGGAAGGGCACACTTGTTTGTTTGCCTATTTACCAAATGTAGTTTAAGCAGCTAAGCAACCATTGTGCTTTACCTTTACGTATTATTTCATTCCAGACTAGATTTTGTATGTGGTGGTTTTGATTATATCTATTTATTTGCAATGCATGGAAAAGCAAGACTTCCATTTTAAAAACATATAGCAGTTTATATCCCTGATCTTCATAATTAAAAAAAATTCTGACACAACAGATTAATTTCTTGAACAATGTGAGATTATATTACAATATTTGTGTTCATTTGTGTTCTCCTCTAGAAAGAGCAGAAAAACTTTTTCCTTTGGATTTCTTGGTATCTTTGGCTAGTAACCCGAAGTTCTCTAAGTCTTGTCCTTCCCTTTCCATATGTGTGCAGAGCTCAAAAGAGGCCAATAACCAGCCATACCAGCACACTCCATGAATGGGAAGGTGAGGCAGAGAAAGGTTGTGTTGTTCTTTCTGTTTTGATTTCAACTAGTACTTGTCCCTTATGAGTCTGTCACTTAATGGCCATGCTGCTTAATGAGATCAAAAGTGTGTTTAACAAGATCAAAGACAAGAAAAAATATGAAGTATGAAGTTAAAAGAAATTGCAAAAAGGCTGAATTGCACCTGAGAATGCCAGAAAATTATGTCTATCTAATGAATGTTTAGATGTTAAACATTATTTGCTATTTTGCATTTTAGAGAACTTTTTTTTTAGCTTGCACATATTGTTATTTTGTCTCGTGGAAATGCTGTAAGAACTTTCGAGGAAAGCATATAGAGAATTGTGAAGAAATTCTGTGGTTGAACTCAGCTGGATTATGAAGGAACAGTACTGGGAGTGGGCAGGAAATGATCAGTATCTGTGAGGAGACCATGGAGAGAAATTGATGACTCTGTACTAAAGAAAGAGCTATACTCAGCAGTATGTCCTCCATTCATGTTCCCTGTAAAACTGCATCATATCTGTATCTTGTCTTTGTTTCCTGTACTTTGTGAGCACTGAAGTACTCTCTGCTGAAAAGTTTAAAATTTGAATGATGATACATTTCAGCAGGACAAAGTATCAGGATCTGAAATAGTGTATTTTACTGTTTCATTGCCATCTTGTAAAGTTTGCTCACCTAAAAATGACATAAAAAGGAACAATGAAATGTACATCACATCAGCACTTCTACTGTGGATCCTTGCTAATGACAATATGACTATTTTAACACTTAAACACAAAAATAAAGCAAGATAAAATTTTAAAAATCTCTTTCTGATAAATAATGAGTAATTTTTTCTTCCTTCATCTCCAGTGAATCTGGCCCTGCTGTAGTTAATATTCTCACTCTCAGTGTTTTTTTCTGAAATAAAATGCATGATCACTTGGACACTTTGATCTCACTTGAAGTAACAATTTCAGAAGTGCTGCCAGGTGATACTTCCTTTCGTCTGATCATATTTTAGATTGAAGATGGATCCTCTATGACAAATGGTACCTATCTAAGGCATTTTATAGTGTATTTAGTAAGATCAGCAGATATTAATGTAGTGCCTTCAGGACGTCAATGAAGTTGTTTCTTTCCCTTTTTTTCCTTATAGCCCTATATCCCTGAAAATCTGGAAATATTACTGAGTTTCCAGACAATTCCAGCTCTACCAGAGTTTACAGTTGGTAATTTTCTTTTCATAACTTGTTGTGGCATCTCTCAGGCATTGTTTTCTGGTTGCAGGAGGAGTTTGTGAATGAGTAGGGTCCCAACTTGCTTGCAGGACAGACTGTAGTTCAAACAGAGCATGTCCCTGCAGACAGTGGCTAGACCCTACTGCAAAGCTAATTCTTGTAAACCCATAGAAACCAGAGCCACACTCCTGAAGTAAGAAAAATTGCAGATAAAGACAGTCTAATAGGAAGAACAAAAGCCATACATGCAAGTAAAGCAAATTAAGGAATGCATTACTACTTCCCATCTGCAAAGCAGAACTTCAGCCATTTCCAGGAAAGCAGGGTTCCACCATGTGTAATGGTTACTTGGGAAAAAAAAACAACCAAAACACTGTAACTCCCAACACCCCAGTTCCTCTTTCTTCCCCCAAGGTTTTTATTGCTGAGCACATCGTATGGTGTAGCATATCTCTCTGGTCAGTTGGGGGTCAGATGCCCCCTCCCAAAATGTTGTGCACCCCCAGGCTACTCAAAGAGAAGGTCTTAATACTATGTAAGCACTGCTCAGTCTTAGCTTAAATGGGGGTTTTGTGTGTGTATATCAACATTGTTTTCATCACAAATCCAAAACACAACACCACACAAACTATTATAAAGAAAATTAATCCTTTCCCAGCCAAAACCAGTAGAGAGGATGTCCAAATATTGTGACTGCATAAGAGCACCATAATCTATTTAATGTAAGTGGAAATAGTAAAAGAAATTTTCAGTGTGTAAATGAAAACTATCTGGACAAGCCGGTCTAGCCAAGGTGTCACCAATATTTATTCTCTGCAGAAGAAGGAGTTTCTACATTAAGATTGCTGGTGACCTTCACCTACACCTAGAAGGCTGTCCTCTGTGTTCTTAATAAACTAAAATATAAGCGAGATTTGTGCGTGGCCCAACTCAGTTTCAGAAATAACTTTTTCCTCTGGTGTCCTATTACCTAAAGGTGGCACTTTCCCAAAGAGCCTCCTTGCCTTCTATTTACAGAGGGCCTTCTCTAGC
Organism: Illadopsis cleaveri; assembly: GCA_013399915.1. Classification (NCBI taxonomy): domain Eukaryota; kingdom Metazoa; phylum Chordata; class Aves; order Passeriformes; family Timaliidae; genus Illadopsis; species Illadopsis cleaveri. The sequence goes on along the minus strand of VXBB01013350.1, from coordinate 230,342 downwards.
GAAGTCCCAGGTTACTTTCTCTCATTAGCTCTAATCACAGACAGTGTAAAGCTATTTCTTGTGAGGGTGATGTGAAAATGAGAAGTGTTAATGAGCCACAGGGACTCTATTTGAACCCAAGACATGGATAAATTAGGAAAGCATAATAAAAATGCCTCATACTCTTGTCCAATCAGATTATGAGTTAGGTCTGGTGGAGCAGAATATACCGTACTGCAATCTCAAAGTATCATAATGCAAATTAAGGGCAAAGAGTATTTGTCAAGTTCCTTATTAACACATTTAATTAGTGTCCTTGTTAAACGCTTCCCAGATGGCTACCTTTTGCCAAACAAATTATTCTCCTGTGGGTGATTTTAGATGTTTTAACTTCCCTAGAAACTTGTGCAAAGCAATTACTGCAGCATGATGAAAGGCTCTGTTTCACCAGTAAACTTATGTCTGCTTCTTTTGTCACCAGTGAGGGCCATTTGCAATGTCACCTTCTTCCCACACTTTGTACAAAACTGACAGCAACTTTCAGAGTCCTGAACTGCTGCCTGTATCCTGCCTTAGTGCCTCATGTTTTGTTGTAGCATCTCATGTATGGTGGTACCACCTGTGTCCAAATCTCGTGATCTCTCAGATACCAGAGGCAGGAGGATCGGAAAAGAGGAGGAGTGCCAACTGTCCAAGCAGGACTCTTCCAGAAATGTCACAAAGGAAAGAGTCACTCCAAAATGGAGTATTTTAAACTCCTAGATAAAAAAATACATTATTGCAGTGTTCAAACAGAAAAACAGACATCAAAATGTGCAAATATTGCAAAGTGTATCTTTTCTTTTTCTTTTCTTAAATCAACTCATCAAGGCAGTGTACACTGTGCACTCTGTCCTCCACAATGCATTAGTATGCATTCAACAAGGTAAAACATACTGGATACAGTCAGACATAAGACACACTGTTCTACTAAATTCTTCTACTACTGCAGATTTTCTGATCATCTTCATTATCTAGGATGCTACTTCCACACGCTGCATTTAAAGACTTAATTCTGAAAAAGACGATGCCTACCTATAAGCACTTTTTGCCTAATTTGTTTTCATTAGACATAGACTAAAGTTTATTCATTTCTATGATGAAATGACTGGCCTGGTAGACAAAGGAAGAGCAGTTGTTATTATCTACCTAGTCTTCAGGAGGGCTTTTAACCTTGTCTCTCATAAGATTTTCACAAAGAAGGTAATGAAGTATGGGCTAGATGAGAAGACAGTGAAGTGGACTGGAAACTGGCCAGGCCCAGAGGGTGCTGATCATTGGCATGAAGTTTAGTTGAAGACTAGTAACTAGTGATGTACCCTAAGGGTTAATGCTAGGGCGAATCCTGTTCAACATCTTCAGTGATGATCGGGATGATGGGGCAGAATGTACCCTTTCAACCTCAACTATTCTGTGATTCTATGAAATTCAATTCCCATAATATTTACTGAATCTAGCACAATGTTACATGCATAACCAGGTATATTTATTTTCCTACTTTGCAGGTTTTTAATGAGATCTTTTCACCTTCCTGCTGCCACTTTAAATCCAACTAGCTGCATGGGTATTCAAAAATGTTTCTATGAAATAATTGCGCAACAGCCTTTGTAAAACAAATTAATTTCTTAAGAGACTGGATTCACAAGTAACTTAGACGGTGGGAACTCCACAGCCTACTCCTAGATGTCTTGACTTATTTCCCACAGGTATAGGAAAAGTCAATTTCCTTAAGCACTGGCTGCTCATAGCAGACAGACTAAAAGTTATCTGTCAGTTAGAGAGGGATCACTGAAAAGAGAGTGCATCCCATACCATTTGGACTTCCTCCATTACCAACAGGAGAAAACAATTTTTTGAGAAAACTTGGGCTTGTCTTTTGCTGTTGTTGCTTTAGTGAAGCTAGACCAGAGAAATAAAAGCAGTTAGTAATAAATAATCAAATAATTCTCTTCAATCAGTATTTAAGCCCACCATGGAAATAATGAAGCACAAATATGACTTGTGTCTACCTTAAGTCACCGAAAGAGATCCCCTATACATGAGGGTAAAGGAATTAATACAGCAAATAAAAATAATGGTGTTGGGAGTACAGACATTTGGCTTGCTTTGTCTCCTGTTGGTGTAAACCCCTAAATTGCATACACATGTTTAGCTCAAAATCTACTGGGAATTAAGTATACTGTCATGAAACAAAAATAAATCCCCATCTTTCATTAATTCAAACGAGGTTAGAGAGGGGATCTGCCTGTTACCCACATTGCAGCTTTGCAGGACAATAGCAAAACAGGAAAATATCTACTTAAAGAATTTATTTATGGTATTATTAAGAGATATTGGGAGGACTAGCCTATAAAACTGGCTGCCCATATCTGTTTTTAATCTTTTGATGCACAATTTCTGTATTTCCTTCATTCCAAGGTGCTACCTATTGGAAACAAACATCAGTGGTCTGAGTTGCTTCCCATGTTCATTTTAAGTGGAGAAGAGTATCTCTTTCTGCTTCTGTTTCTAAATTTGCTCCTTATCCAAAACACCTTGTCAGGAAAAGGGGTGGAAGAAATGGGTCCAGTCCTCCCCAGAAAAAATGAAAGGAATTTTTTGCCCCTTGAAACTACACTAGTGTATTCATTTATAACTACTGCAGCTGGATTCCAGTCTATTACAGGAGATAAATCTCAAGCTGTCTCCACACCCTTTTAGTCAGTGGGAGTATAATGATAGAAAACATATGTATATGTAGGGAAATTAAAGAATATTGCTTATCATACCAATTTTATGACTGATTTCCATCAGGTGTGTTCACTGCTGGTACTTTGTGATGCTCACCAGATGAGTTTAGCAGCATAAATAATTTGATAAGTGGGTGTTTGGTAGCTGATTTGTGACTCTTAAGATGAGCATCTGGGTGAGTAGCTAATTAACTGAAACCTTCAAGGAAGCTGAGGTATACCAGCTCACATAATATTTCTCCCATAGAAAAAATATCGATATTCTAAGAGACATATAAATGCTATATCATATCTATGGACTGAAGTGACTTGAGGGGTTTCTTTGTCTATGTGTGTTTTTCTTCTATCACTTTAAATTTACTATTATTACGATGTATACAAAATACAAGAATTATATTTTATAAATGCTCCAGATACAAAATAAAATATTATCATATAATTTAGTTAGTTTAAGAGGCAATTAAGTTTTCAACTTAACTCTTTCAACTACTTTGTTATAAACATTATTTGCAATTAATTTTAAAATAACTTCTATTTATATTAATGGATTGCAGAGAGAATTTAGATATCCAAGCCAGTTTAGAGAATCAAACAGAGGTAAAGGAATGCAAAAATTTAAAAATGGATTAATTAAGATTGCAAAAAAACAAGGAAACCAACATATTAAGAAACCCAGCATACAATACTCAAAGTCTTAGTAGTTTTCCTGTCTTTTTTCTTAGAAAGCTCATGTTTCTTATTATTTTTCTTAAATGTCATTTACCATTTCAGAAGAATAATTAATTGTAGTTGGTCCCTATTTAAACCAAGAGAAAATTTGCCTCAGAATTACTCCTTTTCATTTAGTTGTGGAGTTCATGCTCTTGACTTACTTTACCTTGTATTCTCATGTTAGAATTTGGAATATTTTGGAAACTTGTGATAATTAAATCTGCTGATGGAACTGCACTTCCAAAAGAAAAGTGTAATAAAGGATTGATGCTTTCTCTCAATATCGCAAAGGATTTGACTGATTGCTCTGAGTTTGGAAACAGATCCTGTCTTAAGAACTTTAGGTCAGCAGGAACACGAGGTGTATTGTATTTATTCATAACAGCAGTCTCCATTCTCACCATCTTCGGGAGTCTGGCCGTAATCATTTCCATCTCGTATTTCAAGCAACAGCATTCTCCAACCAATTTCCTCATCTTATCCATGGCTGTAACAGATTTTCTGCTGGGCTTTGTCATTATGCCCTGCTGCATGGTGAGGTCTGTAGAGAACTGCTGGGTTTTTGGGATTGTATTCTGCAAGGTTCACTACAGTTTTGACTTGGTGCTCAGTTTACCTTCCATTTTCCATCTCTGTTCTGTTGCCATGGATCGGTTTTACACAGTCTGCCACCCTCTGCATTACTCCAGCACCATGACTCGTGGCCATAAAACAAATTGTGGCTGTGTGCTGGTCAGTGCCCACTGATCTTACTTTTGGTGTGGTTTTCTCAGAATCTTACGCTTCTGGAATTGAGGGCTATGAAATGCTGATTAAATGCTCCGGCTTGTGCCCAATTGTGTTCCACAAACTGTGGGGGGCTTTTTTATTTACAGTCGGTTTGTTTGCTCCTGCTTGCATTATGATAGGGATTTATGTTAAAATGTTTACAGTCTCCCAAAGGCACACATCAAAGTTGAGCCAGGCACACAGGCTCTCAAAAAATAATAAGAAACATGAGCTTTCTAAGAAAAAAGACAGGAAAACTACTAAGACTTTGAGTATTGTATGCTGGGTTTCTTAATATGTTGGTTTCCTTGTTTTTTTGCAATCTTAATTAATCCATTTTTAAATTTTTGCATTCCTTTACCTCTGTTTGATTCTCTAAACTGGCTTGGATATCTAAATTCTCTCTGCAATCCATTAATATATGGATATTTCTATCCACAGTTTCAGAAAACATTTAAATATATCTTAAAAGGAAAAATATTTAATCCATGTTTTCGTACAATAAAAATTTTATCTGAAGATCAGTCACAGTAATAGATTCTACTAGTGAGAATAGCTCTAGAAATGAAGAAGAAACAGTGGATTACTGAATATTCATGCTTCAGTAAGAATGCGATATGAATTTTATGAGTCTTGTAGAATTCTTTTTAATTTCAGAAATTATTTACATACAGCCCATAAACTCAATATTTCACTTAATCTTGTATTTATGCAGCTAGTCTTTCTTAGGTTTCACTCTTCATAACCTTAAACTGAACATATCCCAGGCTCATATAGAGAGAAATTTTCACCCTTTTGTGAAGGGATTGTTAGCAGAGGTATAGTCTCTTTCTATTCCCAAGCAAATAGAATGGGAGTGTAATTTTGGTTTGAAGCTGGTCTTTTCCCCTGAAAACTATAGAATCAGGATTTCACCCCTTATCCTCCGTGTGCTTCGTACTTGGGAAGGAGTACTCAGGAACCAGAGCATGTCTTGCACTCAGTTCTGTGCTTGTCTGGTCTTTCTTTAGAAGTCAGGCTCCAGATGTTATAAAATATGCTTGCTGACAGCTCACTGCACCTTCACATTGAACTGGAACCTCTAATTTAGCTCCTTGTCATACTGAACTCCCTCTGAAGTCAGAAAAAGGCACTGTCAGTATTCACATCAGTTACATGTTTAAAATAAGCTTAACTGAATTGTCCGTACTGAATGCAGGAACTGCAGTGTTTTTATTGTGAATTGTACCTCTGACTTACCTTTTGCGCTGCCCATACAGTGTATTCTCTACCCATACTAAAGAATGACTACCAAAAAGCCATCCACATTTATCCACTTGTTGGCTTATCACACTGCACTAGCATTCCATGCTAGAGATGGCTGCTTTTTTTTTTGCTAAAAACTTTTTAATGGATCTGTCATAACATGAACGCGTGCTATTTTGCATCTGGAGAATTCCAGTTTCATGCCAACTCTGAAACACTTCAGACAGCAAGGATCTGGAAAGTCATTGACTTGTCTGAAGCATTGTGTAAGGCTCTCAACTTTCCCAACAGAAACATAAACCCTAAGGTCTTTAAGTTGACACAAGTACATTCTCTATGCACAGTTGTCACTAGCTGAACAGCCACACCAGGGAACAGAGCAGAGCTAGATGCAATAAAGTCTTTAGGCACCTGCAAGGGGGAAAATATGGTGTCCCATACTATTGCTCCATGCATTCCTAGGGAGACCCCCAGATTAAACACAACAGCAGCTGGAGCGAGCGGTGCTTAGGGAGAGCAAGAAAACTGAGCGGCAGGCTGATTGCAGGCAGTGACTCAGTTTTGAAAAACTGGATCTCCAACACAGCCTAGCCCTGACTTTCAGAGCCTGTGCTGTCACCCCAAGTTTTTTTCTAAACTCATCTTAATGTGGTTTTGCTCCTGCAGTGCATTCCTGGTGGCCAGCTCTCTGGGAAAACAGAGGGCAACCTTTGCATACAACACCTGTCACACAACACCATAGTGGCCAGGGTGACATCTGAGATCTCATCAGGAACTTTCTGGTTCTCCTTTTGGAGCTGAGCCGTGTGAAAACACAGGGTTTGGGGGTGATATCATAGGGCCTGTAGTGTGTCAGCAATGGTAGGGAGAGGTGAACTCTCTGCGGCAGAGATGGTGTTGCAGCCAGCTGTGTCAGTTATTGTCTGCATGTGGCTCAACCTGGCTTCTTCAGAGAAATTTGCATGCCATATTTGTCTTTGTGTTAAAACTAATCCATTATGGGTTTTTATTGAAAGTTAGCAAATTATATATGGTCCCTGATACCCTCCCAGCACTGAGACCATGAGTCAAATGATGGATCACAAAAAATTATGTATAACACTGGTCTCTAGTAGGAGAAGGAAATACAGGTGACCTCGTCCCTGATAAGTAACAGCTGTGTTAATTATAATACAGCCTTGCCCCTGATGAATCACAGCTGTATCCAATAAAGATAAGCGTGATAAAAGGGGGTGGGTTAGCTGGTGAGGGGAGGATTATGGAGGGGGAGCTCTGGGGCTCTTGAACAGGAGACTCATGAAAAAGAAGGATCCTGGGGAGAGAGAATCACTGCTGTGAGGTCAGTCCGGGTGTGCAGTTAGAGTGTGTTGTTGGAACCTGCAGTCACAGTCTAGCCAGGTAAAAGCTGCATTCAGAGTCTGCAAACCAATACACACAATCATAGTTTAGTAGGAAATAACCAGAAGTCAGAGGCTGCAAGGGAAACCTACAGCAGGAGCTTGCTGCAGCCAGAGTCAGTAAATAGTTGGA
>VXBB01013350.1:160028-222999 GCA_013399915.1 Illadopsis cleaveri | reverse complement strand
AAAAATTATGTATAACACTGGTCTCTAGTAGGAGAAGGAAATACAGGTGACCTCGTCCCTGATAAGTAACAGCTGTGTTAATTATAATACAGCCTTGCCCCTGATGAATCACAGCTGTATCCAATAAAGATAAGCGTGATAAAAGGGGGTGGGTTAGCTGGTGAGGGGAGGATTATGGAGGGGGAGCCTTGAGGCTCTTGAACAGGAGACTCATGAAAAAGAAGGATCCTGGGGAGAGAGAATCACTGGTGTGAGGTTAGAGCCTGCTGTTGGAACCTGCAGTCATAGTCTAGCTGGGTAAGAGCCTGCATTCAGAGTCTGCACACCAATACACGCAATCATAGTTTAGCAGGAAATAACCAGCAGTCAGAGGCTGCAAGGGAAACCTACAGTAGGAACTTGCTGCAGCTAGAGTCAGTGAATAGTTGGAGTCAGGATGGCTGAGCTGTAAAGAGGAATGAACCAGGACCCTTTTCATGCTGTGATAAACAAGAAGTCTGTGTCTCAGCTCATTTCTACCCTCTAACAAGAGGGCTGCTGCAACAGTCTCAGAGACAACTACAGATCTTTTTTAAGTGTCTTCACAATATTTGCTGCCAGAAGTATTTTCCACAGTACACAACTATTTTGCAGATTTTAAATCCCTTCTGTTAGCTGCACAAGAATGTGCTACATTAATGTTAGGTGTCTAAGTTTCTAAATACAAATTTAGGTACTTCTGAAAGCTCTTCTAAGCACTAAATATCTAGCTGGTGGCACACAATGCAATTAGAAACATTTAAGTAATGATTAAATTACTTAATTAACATACAGCATACATAATTTAGAGTCACCCCAGTACACTACATCTCCTACAGTGACAACTTTTGTCTTAGCACTTCTTCAGGGAACAATAGTGACCTGTCTGTGTGGTTTCAGTGTGTCACGTACTTCTGTGTGTTTAATGTGTGCCCTTGGATGTTAAATGAATATCTACTTAGCTAGTTTTGTTAAACAACTTGCAACTTGTCGGTAGGTCTTTAGTAGTTCTTCTGGCCAAGGGCTCCCGCAGATCTGTCAGATGGTGTAAATTGGCTCCCAAGAGACTTTGTGGCATGCCATGCTGTTCTCCCTGCTGTTAAGCTTGATGCTGGTGCTAAATTTGCTGCTAAAAAATACCCCACAGCTTGGCACAAAACCTAGTGCATCAGAATAAAGAGGATTTTTTTTTTTCTGCCAACCACACCTGCTGGTACACAGGAGAACATAAGTGTCTGTCTTGTTTTGGTGGGTTTTTTAGGGGAGTTGGGGATTTTTTTCTTGAAAAACATTTGCATACATTAATCTATTTTTGCACACTACGCAGTGGACTGTTTTAGCATGAATTCTGATCTATGTCAAATCCAGACAGTGTTCTTGTTCCTCAGGGAATCAGCCAGAAGGGTTAGGATGTCTTAATTCCAGCAAGAATTGACGTTGCCCTCAGAGGAAGGACAATTCTGGTTTCAGGAGGAAGTTCAAGCTTCCACATCCAGGTGAGGGCCTCAGTCTGAGGGCACTACCATCATCCATTTCCTTTTTGGTACGTCCCAATTTGAACATGGAGGAGTGTTTGGTGGGGTTAAGAGTATTCCACCCAAGATATCTGCACTCAGCCTCCCTCTTCCAATGCCTCAAACAGCAACATTCAGAGTTCTCTTCAAAGACAGTGATTTTTTTAATTCAAAAAACTGCTATATTTTTACCCTCAAACGATTTGCAGCTCAGGAATTTGCAGGTATTTCTGCAGTGCCTGCTTGTGGTCAGAATAGTTCAACTCTGTCTTATTCTTTTAATCTTTTCTGTCACAGCCTAAAGGTTGAGAAAGGATTTCCTACCCTCTTGTGGAGTTCACAGGCAAAAGCAGCTTTAACAAAGAGTCAGCAACACCTTATATTAAGACAGGGGTAAAAAAAAAAAAAAGGTTAAGTCCTTGAGTTGCAAAAACACCATCTGAAAACATCAAGAAATAGATTGGTTTACTTTTTCAAGCTCTGTGTTGATTCTTATTTTACACCTTAATGTTGCAGAGCACTTAAATCATATTCAGCATTTAGCTAAAAGTTTCAAAATTAATTCTTCAAGATTTAAATAAACAATTTTGGTTTACAGACATTAATTTTGCTTCTCAAAACTAAAAGATGCCAAAGAAGTCAGATAAGTTAAGGTAAATTAGCACTTAATAGTATCCATTTTTTCAGCTACAATATTTTTTAACAAAAGAACATACAACATTTTATTCAGCTTTAGTGAAAATTAGGTAAATGAAAGTAAGTGTTCCAAGAAATTCCTGACAAAAGGGCATATATAGCTATAACAGTAATATATTACAGTAATTTATTTATTCTTCTGTTTACAGAGCCTAATCAAATTATCTTCTTTGCAAATGAGTTGTGTGTCAGCCTTCATGACTGCAGCAGCAACAGAACACTGATGAAGCATTACAGTTTCGTCAACACTGACATTAGAAAGGATGTGCAGTTTCTGAAAAGACAACCATGAATCTTTTTAGCTGTATATAAACCAAGAACATTCCACTTTTTCCTGTAAGAAAGGAGGAATGGTTTTACTTTTATTTCTAATTACCCATTTCCACCAAATGCAGGATGAAGAAAAAAAACTCAGAGAGGGGACTGTGTACTAAAGGATATCTTTTTCCCTAGAAAACTTTCTCCAACAGATATTTTTTCTTCAATATGTAAGTAATTTTTTAATCTGGTTTTCTTCTTCAGGACTGACTGTGTTGTAACACTTTGTTGAATACCTCAAGTTGCCAAATCATTACTTCATCCAGGCTCTGAAGGTCGCAGCTGGTCTAGTATTGGTCTGAATTTGTTAAGATTTCAGGGACTAGAAATGCAAACATGGGCTTAACCCTTGTGCTACATGCACCTACATGTAGCACTGGGGCAAAGATATTTTTTGGTTTTTGGAACCATACTGTCCAAAATGGTGGGAAATATGCCTGAGAGTGCTTTGATCCATCATCTGCAGAAATCTACTCTCCCACCAAGTTTCTGGTCAGCTCCATGGTCAAAACTGACATTTCCCCAGTGTCATACTATGGCACATGGCACAGCCAGCTTCATGAAATCATGCCAGTACCTTGGCGCTCCCTCCTACAAACCCTGCACATCTTGTGATGCAGTTGTCTGTAGCATCTCACCTTCCTGTTGGATTTCTCTCTCTTGACTCTAATTATACCATCTTTCACCTGTTTCCTTAGATTATCAAAACCACCATCCCTGTGAAAGAAGTAATTTTTTTAGATGGCTTTTCAATTTTATTCTTGTTCACCTTTAGCTTGGTTTTCTCAGGGTTAAATACTAGCTGGTTTGTGTAGTTTTGGTTTGGCTTTTTTGCTGTTGTTGTTGGTTCATTGGTTGTTTTTTTTGTTGTTGTTCCTGTCTACCTTTCTCCAATAGTTGATATTTTTACTAACTTCTTAGCACCTAAGGACTTGTGTGATGACACCTTCTGGATAGATTGTTTCAGCTCTGCCTACAGGTCTGTAATTTATGTTTTATCATTTGATCAAAAAACACTTGAAAATAGTCATTGCAGTTGCAATACTCAGACTAATATTTTCAGTGTACTCTACTGCCTTCCTGTTCTATTCTTTATAATTTAATTAGCAACTCCTGGAATTCCTTTCAGAAAACTTTGCATATATTTATATAGGTTCCTTTATCTTTTCGGTATTTGCATTTACTGTCACATACAGTAACCGGTAACCTATGACTGGACTTAGATACAGCAAGATAATACAATAACCTAAGAAATGTTGTGCTGGATTCTAGGAAATGACCCAGCACACTGAGACATGTACAGTATACATTATCCAGATTCCCTGCTATGTGTACAGCAGAGTCACGAGTTACATGGCCAAGACACTGAAGAACGATTATATCCATGAGTCAGTGGAAGAACTCATGCTTAAATCACAGGAGGTAGTTATTTAGATATCATTGTCTGAAAATTAATGCCCTAGTTACACCAATCTTTCCAAATGAGCTAGGGGATGAGAATGGAGCCAAACCTTTTTCCAACTGAAAACATTCTCATCATCTTTACCTTCTCACAGGACTGTAGACATGGTAAACCAACCTCCGCCTGCTTTTATAAATGTAATTTTTCATTCTGTAGCTGAAAAATATTTTAAATGTGGGTTGATTTATGGTATGATGGTCTACTTTTGGAAAAACTGCCTGCCTTTCCATGTGCTACCCTGCATTCCTTATGAAAATAAGTTATCATTTATGATGGTGGGTACATTCTCCCAGAGAAACTAAAGGTTAGATTTTCAAAACGGGAATAAATGAAATACAAATAAAAATCCTATCATATTTTTCAAAGGTTGCATGGGCAAAGCCTCAGCTCTGTCTCCCCAGTGGTTACTGCACTGCACCCCTTTCCCACAGACAGGACAGCAAAGTGATGTCTGGGTGCTGCTATGTGGCTGTCTTAGTGTGTGAGCACAGAAAGATGACCCTATTTGGTGATGCAAGACAATCTGGTGCATTTGGCTTTTCTAATATTATGGGCTGATCTTTTTCTTTTTATCAGCCCGTAATAATAGTGATAGTGCTTTTTATTTCTTGCTGTGACAATTTAGCAGAAATCAATATCTCATTCAAGCAATGCAACCAGCAGTGCAACATGGTCCACTCAGGAGGACGAAAATGAGTTTCTACAGAGTCTGAAAATTATGTTTAAAGTCTATGCAGCAGCCCTGGAAAAGAACATCACCTCTAATCCTAGAGATTCACCACTGAACAAGCAAGGAAAGAATTGCAGGCAATTACATTGGCCATTTCTGCTTCCTTTGGTGGAAATTGCAGGGAGCGAGTGGTGTCTGCACAGCCTGGGGCCAGCAGTCTGGCTGCAGGTCAAGGCTGTGCAGGTGCCTGGAACCAGCAGAATATGGGGATAGGGAGGTCTGCTTTACCTGGCCTTGCTCTCTCCTACCCCTTGCCCAGGCCAGTTCACCCACCTCAGCCTTTTTTCTACCACTAAAATACTGCTCAGTGTAAAAAGACAGCTTTGCATGGGCCATATCCAGGTGGTTGAAGGCTATTTGGTGCTTTCCACAGGCTGGACTATTTGGTGGCTTCTATTTCAGTATATTAATTCTTCATTTATTTTGTTCTGCCAGTGAGGTGAAGCACACCACCTTACCTTCCGCTCTCCCTTCCTTTTCTATCAGCTTAAAAGAGCCTAAGTTTCTATTTTTTTCTTCTGAAATGTGAATTAACAAGTCCTGTTAACACCTTGCTTGTTTTGGTTAGATTATTCCCAGCTGACTTGTGTTTTCTCACTGCAAACAACAGCAAAGGGATTTGAGAACTCTGGAGAAGGACTGTATTGTTGCACCTGCAGAACTCTTGTGCAGGTTAGGGATTACTTTTAACACCTGTTACTGATTAATTCTTCTGCAGGGAACAATTGACCCAAAGACTGTCACGTTCAACTAGTCAACTTTTTCTATGTGTATTTTGATGCTTTCTCTCAATATTTTGCAATTTCTGTACTTCATCAGTAATCACTAAAAAACTGTACTTTGGGATAATAATCAGAAAAAAGTTTGGACAGAAAAAATTATATAATAGAATGTTTTGAATATGGTGAACCATTGGTATTTTTAACTTTATTATGAAATTAATATCTGTAAATTTGTTATAAATGAAAAAAGAGACAAAGCATAAGATCCATAAGTTAAAAGAAAGAACATTTTCTTTTGTATTAAGACAATCCTAAAGTGAAATAAATATATGAGTTGGTAATTTCGAGGATATGAGACAAAATATCTGAATTTCTTCTTTGTATCGACTTTCCGAACTAAATAATCCTTTTTTTAAATCCTTCTCTAATTCTTCAGCTGACTAATTTGGACAAAAATCCTACAGTTGGAGAAGGTAGTGATTTCTTTTCTCTCCATATTCACTTTTAACATGGAGTTAACATGGTTTTAATGACTTTTAAGTTGTGACGGTTAAATTACAGAGGTACTGCTTCTAAAGCTGATCGTATAGGTGTGTCCTACATGAGCACTTGAATAGACAGAAAACAGATCAATATAACTAAAAGCAGGGAAACATAAAAGCAGAAGTTACATAGAAATAGGCTGTAGTAGGTGGAGGAATTTATTGCAAGTGCTTTAGACTAGAATTTTCCAGTTATAAAGCTTAAGGTCAAATCTTTACATTTGTGCAAGAAATAGGAAGAGAAATTACACATCATATCCTATGGATACCCTTTGTCTGGGAGGTGGGGTGTGCTGTGCCTAGCAGATCTAAAAAGGAACTGAGAGAGTATTTACTCTACAAACATTCCCACCACTCTGCATTAATGATAAAACACTCAACCAACTTCTTCAGAGGTGGTCACTACTTACTACCAAGGGAGAGCAAAAGCCAGCACTATGGCCTGTAATACACGTGATGGAAGATTTGAGACATGAGTGTTTTAGCTCTGTGTAGGTCATTTTAGTAAGCATAGCCTTTTCAAACTGTTATATTCTATTTAAAGATCCCAGATTGGCTCTTTTGGTAGCTGTGAGGAAAATAAATCACAGCAAAGGGGCACAGATGATGGCCCTTTTAGAAAATCAATGATCCTCTGAAATGGTCTTGTTCTATTTTAAGGATCTCAGATTCAGAGGTTACTTAGAGGTATTTAGATCTTGGAGGTTATGTGCAGCAGTTTCAACAAAAAAAAGACGTTGGCTATGCATGATTTCACTGCAGATTGAACTGTATCAGATAGCACACTTATGCTATTTTTGGGGGTTTTCCTGTGCATTGCTGGGCTCCATAGCACATTCAGCAATAGTCCAGCTTGAGACTGTACCCAGCAATTTTGCCTGAAGAAAGAACATTATGATGGGCCTTTTTGAATTTTGTGTTAGCATTCTTAACATTGTAAGTTAATTTGTGATAAATATATCTTCTTGTTCCAAACTAGAAAGATGTAAATTGTCATTATTTGGCCCTTTGCTTAATTGTGAACTGGTGTGTTTTTCCATAATCAGATAAGAAGAGAGGGGAAAAAATACAAACACTAGGGGAAAAAAAAAAACCAGCTGTAGGAAACATGCAGCTAACAGCAAGAGACTAGCAGATGTCTGACAGCCTGTTGAAAAGTGGTAAGTTTTTCACAACATGCAGCAGGCAATTGAATTAGGCCCTATTTGTGCAAGAAATAGAAAAGGGAATGGCACAGTAGATATTCTGTAGGTCATCAGTGCAATACAGTGGTTGTTGTTGCTGATACATATTTTATTTTGTGCAATAGGATAAATGGTAAAACTCTTTCCCCTCTGTTTTATCTTATCATTATTTTTTTAAATGCCAAGAACAGTTTCCTTTCCTAGTACAAGTTAGTTACAACTTTGAGATGATGTAATCGGTTCTGACATCTGTTTATTTCAAATCCTTTTTGGTTTTGTCCATAAGGTTACGACTCTGGTCAGAGAAAAAATATTGATATTCAAAACCTTTGAAGTCAGAGCAAATATCTGGAGGAAGGAGACAAGAAAGAGGGCTTATGTGATATCTTTGGGATTTCCTGAAAAGAGAGTGATCATGAAATTCTGGTGGTTTTAAACTGCAACTTATAGGAAGCCATGTGCCTGGAGCTGGAGTGTAATTCCATCTTACTTCCTTTTCCCAGGAAGTGTCTTATGTCCCCCCATTTTGCTAGGTTAATAACTCATTGTTTCTTGGAACAGAAGCCAAAGCTGCTTCTACTGTTCCTCTGTCTATTCATCCTGCAGCAGAAGGTAAAAACCTGTCCCATACTGCACCTAGCAGATTTTCTATAATAAGGTTACCAAACCCACAGGATCAGGCTGAAGAGTGAAGGGCAGAATAGAATTCATATAAAAATACTGGTACCAAATTACCACAGAAATACACAGGAAAGCTGTGGTACACACTGGAAGACCTAGACTGTAGGATGAGTTTTGAGATTAAGACTCTTAAATTTATAAAGAGACATTTATAATTCTGGTGTCTAAGTCCTGATTATAGCTACAGTTGGAATGGCTGTTTTAGTTCCAGCTGTAGTTGTCAGTGACTTTTCAGAAAATATGAATCATTTGCCAAATGCCACCTAAGGTGAAATAGGGAACCTGTGATACCTACACAGTAGCTGAGAGCCAGGTGAGACATATCTGGGCATCCAAAATGGCTCTAGATGCTTCTCTGTGGGGTATCAGGCTTAAGCAACACACATAACAGAAGTTTTGACATTTAGCTGTGCAGAAATCTGAGAGCCTCAAACTGAGTCATGTCCTAGGGGCAACTTAACAACATTGACATCTTTTTTAACTTACTTTTTGAGTTTTTGCTTTGAACTTACTGCAGCCAAGGCTGTAGAGAAAGGGAACATCCACAAAGTTGCTAATTAGTTTTTGAGATATTTTCTACCAGTCCTCAACAGATTACAGAGGATATGTGCCATGAATACAGTCAATTAGTCCCATTGCATAATCTGCTTTTATAAGTTTCTTCTGTGGAAGTGGATGAGCTTTAGTCCCTCAGTGGGTGACCACCATCTATGCTGCTATGTGAGAATTGTGCCATAACATCTTGTGATTGTTGCTAGATCTCCTGTTTTGCTAAACTGCAGGCTGGAATGATGGAGAAAGAGACTGATGTGTACAGTAGCAATGGTAGAGCAGGTAAGTGAGAAGGAAATACTGCTAAAATTCTGGGGCTAGTCAAGATTTCCTGATTTTCTGACACTTCATTTTGGAAATATCATTGAATAACATTTTCCTCACATTTATAGCTCTGCCCTGTGTCCCCTTCCCTTTCATGTCTGTTCAATTTACCTAGACAAATTCTGTAAGGATCCCTTTGTGTTTCTTCTTTCATTCTGCATGGTTTCAGAAAGTAATTAAGGTAATTATGAATTGAAAATGAAGAGGAGGGCACAGATCATGATAAGCTGTAAAATAATGAATATTGATTGCTTAACAATGACCTCATTTTCCAAATGAAGACTTATTGGATTCTTTCACAGCTAGTTGCTGAACTTGTAGTCCATAGATTCTTTAATTTTTAATATTTTTTCTTCTGTAGATTTGTATTTCTATATCTGAAAAAAGTAATGTTGTTTCATTTTATGCCTTTTTTAAGTGTTTATTATTTCAAAATGGTCTGTCTGAAGTTAGAGAAATTAGATATTTTCAGGTACTATTTAATTAAACATTAGGTTTTGAAATAATGTCAGCTCATTTCACTACTGCAGATGAAAGTATAGCATGTCTGAAAATTAAACTGTTAGGCAAAGAAAGTTTTGAAAATAAGTCGCTAGTGAAATTTTTCATTTTTTTAGGAAATGTTATCAATATCAGGAAAAGAATTCTCTGTGTATTAAAAACATGCTACTATGTTAATTACTGTTGCTGGAGAGCAAGTGCCAGCTTAAATAACATGCAAATGGTCAATGTTTGGGTTTTTTTTAATGAAGAGGTTTTACATGTTTTTCTGCATTATAATTCAGCCATAAATTTGTTCAAGCTGGAAACTATCATCCATCATAATTATGTACAGGACTGGGTATAATGGGAACCTAATCTCATTTCAGGTTCTGGATTGGTTATTTTGATTAAATTAGCAAACAGAGATGACAACGATAATAACAGGAATTGTTGCTGACGGTGGAATGCATCAGTAATAACTGTCTGGGAAGCTCTGCCAGACTCTTTGCCAAATACTGAAAACATTACTCTTCCTATGTAAAGCTAGAGGTGCACAAGTGAGATGTGATAGCAGAGAATGAAATTGGCCCATATGGTAAATTACACACTGCTCATGCCTTGGAAAGAGGACACTCATCAGGAACATGGGGCTAGGGCTGGGCTGGGCTGCTCCCCTTCATTTCATCATGCATTGTGCCAGCCCAGGGAGCTGCATGGAAATGAGTGCCTCATTTCTGTGTCACTGCTGGCCCTGGAGCCTGTGCCACCCACGCTACCAGGCCCGTGTGTCTGCTCCATAGGGGCCAGGGCAGGAGTAGGTGAGAGGCAGAAATGCAGTCAGGAGGGTGGGTCCTGATTTGGATACTGGGCTAGGAGAAAGGTGTGCTTTTTCAAAAACACACCATACTGGTGTGGCCTTAACTTCCATCTCTTTCAGACGTTACGTGCGTTATACTGGGCATGGATCTCCAAACAGATCATCCTTTCATTTCAGATTTACATACATGACAAGAATATAAATGGCAAACATTCTGACCTTCAGTCAGTAAATATCCAGAGCATCCTCCATGGTACACAGTGACTGTGCATAGCAGGGCTCAACATTTCCCCTTTTCTTTGCCCAGAGCTTTCCCCATTGTTTCCCCATTGTTCCCATGACACCCATTTAATTCAATCATTTGAAATCTGATTATGTTCCACAAGAAACAGGAAAGGTAGGTGAATGATGATTCTTAACTCAATCCCCAGGTCATGCTGGTGTGAGAGCTCTAGAGAGGAGCCAATGAAAAGTGTTTAGAGGCACAAATGCATCAGCATCTCTGATAACACTTAGATGTAGCTTCTTTACAATCCATGTCTGTGCACCACTGCTAAAATAGGAAACTGAAGGAATCTTCCTGTTTCATTTAAAAGGGTGAAACAGGGCATGTTCTCCCAATCAATGGCTTTTCTAGAGGAGTTAACAAAAATATTCTGAAGGTATACCATGGTCTTAGCAGTTCTGATCAATAAATATGATCAATAGTCTAGTAATTGTACATTCATAATTATTTTATGATTCTATTACAAAGGCTATTTACGTATTTTTATAGCACAGACATTTCATTGAAAAGCTTATTTGATAATCCAGTTTTTCCTCTCAGGCTTTTATATTATTCTTCAGCTGGTTACTTTAAATAACCATATGACTTTGAGATGTTTAACAGTAAAATGTGGATGCTTATGATAAGTGAGCTAACAGCAGGTGAGGAGCAGGATTTTCTTCATAAAGCACACACCTTCACTAGGAAAGCATCTGGATTCCTTTTTTCCCTAGAATGAGAATGAGCATTGATCGGTGATGACTGGGTCTTGCCTCTAAGCCTAAACAAAAAGTACCCGAGTGGTGATCTGCAGGAGAAGTATTCTCACTGATGAAGGGTCACTTTTTTAAGGGGAAATATATTTTTAAAATCATATAGTAAAAGATGTACTGTTTTCTGGAGGAAAACTGACAGTGATCTCTGCTGAAATTTTATAAAGCAGGAGTGACTGGGTCAATCAATGGAGTTCACATGACAAGGCAAGTCCTTAACTGAGGTGTGGACTATACTCTCATTAGTGCACCATCTAGTGGGCTCATGGGGCAAACACGTGCGTATGCAGCAATGCTAAAATCATCACTAATAAAAATAGCCTGGTAAAAATAGGTTGACTACGTATACAGCATTCCTGCAGCAAAAGGGCATATCAGAATGGCTTTTTTCCTTAATAACTTCACTTCGTGAAAGTCAGAAAATTACCCTTCCAACCATCAATTAACATAAGAACTCTATGTAGGCCTATGTCTATGTTGTCTCTCCTTTCAGCATGCTTTGAGACCCAGCAAAAACCACCCATGTAAGGTAAAGGGCAGTCTTGCCTATTTCAGGCCTTCAACTTAACACTCCATTGTGTTTCCAGTTTATTAGACTTCTGTTATTATTGGGTTTGGATGCCTAGTAAGTTTTCCACCACTTTGGCTATTTCTAAATCTCAGCAACGACCAAGATCTATGATGATGCAGAATTAAACTTGTGCTTCCCAGTTTCAGCAGCTCTTCCTCAGATGCTGCTGGGCTGTGTGGAGGAGGCGGCATTCCCAGCAATCGGATGCTGCGGGATGTTTGCTCTGTGCTATTTAATGCACACGGGCGTATCCTGGAGATGGAGCAGCTCGGGCCCGGGGCTCTGGGGAGCATTTTCCCTTTGAAGGGAAATTTTCTGGTCATTTTCCCTTTGAAGAAGTGGGGAAGATGCAGAAATGTCTCAAATGCTGTGCCAGCAGCCTGGAGGCTCACCTGTTACTTCTCAGGCAGCTGGGCCAGGAGGAGCCCTGGTGCTGTGGCTACAGCATCCTCCTTGTCCTCCCGAGCCCGGTACCGGCAGCCGTGTAAATAAATCCTTCATTTTTCGTGCCCCTGGCATCCCTTGCCCCCTCTCCCAGTATATTGTGTATCTCTGCCAAAGGCACCTTTAAAAAGATCTACAATTTCCCACCCACTTTCTTTTGAATTGTCCATTCCCCTTTGGCGAAGAAACGACCCAAGCTGAAGGCAGGCCAGGCAAAGCAGGCTATTAACATAGTAACGTCGTATTTTCCCCTGTAATATTGTATCCTTGTCCATGTTTCCCCCTTCCCGCTGCAGCAGCATCTTTTCCCTAAATTACACTCTCGCCACCCTTCACCCACCCTNGCGGCGTCCGGCCAGCAGGGAAGGGGCTGTCAGGCGCGGGGAGCCTGGCGGAGGGCGGCGGGAAGGGCCTCACTGGGGCTGGGACCGGGGACGCGCCCCCGTGCCCGGCCATGGGGCGAGCGGGGGGCCTGTGGGCGAGGCGGGGGGGGGGNGCTACAGCATCCTCCTTGTCCTCCCGAGCCCGGTACCGGCAGCCGTGTAAATAAATCCTTCATTTTTCGTGCCCCTGGCATCGCTTGCCCCCTCTCCCAGTATATTGTGTATCTCTGCCAAAGGCACCTTTAAAGAGATCTACAATTTCCCACCCACTTTCTTTTGAATTGTCCATTCCCCTTTGGCGAAGAAACGACCCAAGCTGAAGGCAGGCCAGGCAAAGCAGGCTATTAACATAGTAACGTCGTATTTTCCCCTGTAATATTGTATCCTTGTCCATGTTTCCCCCTTCCCGCTGCAGCAGCATCTTTTCCCTAAATTACACTCTCGCCACCCTTCACCCACCCTTTTTCCATTCTCATAACGCTGCGGCTGCCGGGGTTGCCCCGTTCCCCTCGGCAGCCCCCGGGGCCCGTCAGCAGCAGGGTCCCCCCGCAGGCCCGGGCGGAGCCGCTCGTCAGGGGCCGCCTGGCCCCGCCCNCGGTCGGTCGTGTCAGCATCAGCTCCTTTCCCCACACCCTTCCCTGTGACACCCACGGTACCAGGGTTTTGGGCTTGGCGATGCACTCGGGGGAGGGTCGGGGCCTGCAGCGGGTGTTTTATAGCAACTGGTGTGGAACTGGAGGGTAGGACAACCCCCGCCTTGTGGAAATGCACCCCTTGCTGTTCTAGGTCCGAGGCGAGCATGGCAGCGGGAGGAGGGAGGGGACAGTATAAAAGTGGCCGATGTAAATAGTGAGCCCGGGCCTGGCGCGCCGGCCGGCGTTATCGCTGTTTTCCTGGTGGATCGCTCGCCGCTGCATCAGGAGCGGGCGCTTCTTCAAACTCAGCAGTTCAGTGGAAGGTTTCACTCTGCTTTCCATGCAGTGCAGAGCACTACATCTTAATTGAAGAAGCCCGGTGATAAAATCTCAGGATACTTGGCCAGAAGCAATGTGCTCCTGTGCTGTGGTCCCCTCCGCACGCCGTTCAAAGACAGAGGGCTGTGCCAGCAGGGCGAGTGGAACCTCCTGACGGGTCATTATACAGGCTTATGCTTTGCCGGCAGTGCAGCCCTTCTGCTTGGAGCCTGGGGATTGTGCAATTGCTCTTGATGGAAAAGAAAGAAAAGGGGACCAAAAATAAGAGTTAAGACATGTCAAAATTAGAAGAAAGTGGTGCTAAATGGTGGCATTGTTATAACCTGTGTCTGTGTTTGCTTCGTGAAGGCGTGTTTTGTAGTCTTGGGAAGATTATGCGGTAGCACTCTTCTTGGTGGCTTACACTGAAGTGAAACTCTTGAGAGAGAAGAAAAGAGACCATGAGCTGTATGTAGTCATTATCACCCTGCCAATTAGCATTAGGTAGGCCTCAGAGAGACTCGCCATGCGTTGCAATCAGATTTTGTGCAAAGTTAACTTCTCCTTCGATGTGCTTGATCTGAGCACTTGGTTCAGTGTGAACAAGCTACCATGAGAGAGGATTGGGTGATAATAAACAGCACACGAGATATATCAGACTTCTCATGCGTCTTCTTTTTCCCACGAGGTGTTGTTTGCCTACCAGCTGCACAAGAAACTGGGCACTTTACAATGGTTATCTCAGGTCCATTTCCAGACTTCCTATTCCCTCTCTTCCCCCACAGTTCCAGTCCCCAGTGTTCATTTTCCTATTCCTTGCTTCATCATAAGGCCTTTAAATGCCTTGTGCGCTCCTAGGAAACATAATTCTCTTACTTAAGGCATTCTGCCAAGCACTAATATGTTCTCTTAGGCTTGTGAAAGCTATGTGCTTCCTTCACCTAGTTCATCATAAATATCAGTGTGGATGAATCAGACAATTATAAGCATGTTAATTTTTATCCATATATGCTAAGCGTTGGTGATGCATTAGGCCTAATAGAATTTCAAGCTTCAGTAATTTAGTTTTTCATGCTGAGCAGTTTTAATGTCACTGCTTTAAACTGCATCTTTCTTCAACAGAATAATTTTTAGGAAAAATGACTGAAACACTGACCAGTGGCACAATCTAATAATTATTTTTAAAAACCCCAAACATAGAGCTGTTAGATGATGCAAGCTTGGTTTTGGTGGATTTCAGCATCAGGAATATGGCAAGGCTAAGGGAATTGTGCAGAGTAGGTAGGAAGTTACCTTTTGACATCTCTTAGGTTGGTGTTGATCCAGTTTTAAATAAACTTCACTTTTTCCTACCATATATGGATTTAAGTTTGACTTCTACCTGAAACTAGAGGACAAAAAAAAAAATCTGGAAACTTTTCTTTTAAGAAGGCAAGAAGAATTTAATTTTACTGCCACTTTGTTTGCATATTTGTTATGCTCCACTGTTGGCTTTTATTATGGGGGCCTACAGCCTGCCTGTGGACCAGGATTTCAGCATATTAGGAGCTGTAAAAACAGAAAGTGGGAAGTGTAATATCAGTCTCTAAGTATTTTAGCTTAAGTGTAATGGAAAAAAAAGACATAAGTCCAGGAAAAAATTAAACTTCCCTCATCCCCTAGCAAAAATAATGACAGATTTAATGCTCACCTGTATCTTACTAAGTCAGTTGCTATGAGTCAGTTATCAGAGTCCCTCAGGTGCTATAGTAGCAGGTCCTTATCATTTCTGTAGCTAACATTGTGACTTGCTGAAATTTTTTCCCCAAGTTTTTCTGCAGTTCATCACTTTTGTCTGTGTTTTCATTCTGCTTGAAGAATTTTGCACTTCTTTTTTTTTTGGGAGGGGTAGTTTATAAAGGAAGCCACATATTGTTTAGAAGAAGCTTTGTTACTGTGACCTTTATTTAGGAAAAAAAAATCTCATAAGGAAAGCCCCATGACTTGTTTCTGGATACTTAAAGGCATAAAATCAGATTTAAATTCAGATCAGATTTAAGTTTCCAAGTGTTCTATGGAATGCAGTATGTAATTTTTGCTTTCTGAAAGTTAAGGGTCCGTGTAAACATTTCTAGGTCCTAATGCTATAACATTGCTCAAACAGTAAAACTATTGCATAAGGGTTCTTATCCTAATGTATCTGGGCTAGATATCTGAGAGAAGGAGGATTCTTCAAATATCTAAATGAGAAAATACAAAATAGATTAAGTGCTTATTAACTGACTGGAGTCTGCAAAATATTCGTGTGACTGCTGTGAAATCTGACATGCAGTACTTGTCACTTTTTGTCCTGATGGAGTTTTCAGGAATGACACTGGGGAGCTGCTTAGATGTGGAGACTTTCTTGTCCACATTCACAGCCAATGGAAAAGTTGATTTTTTCTTATGCCTGACAAAGACCTTTCTAGAAAATAGCTTGATACTAAGGTTCATTTTTTGTTTTGGTATGGAGTGACCATGTGATGGAGGAACTAGTTAATGCAGAAATTATGGAAAATATATTCAGTCCTTTGAATTCTTTAAACCCCAATGAACAGTGAGGTCCTGCTTCAGTTAGTGTTAATAAAATGTTCTGGTCTTTCATTTCATTTGCACCTGTAGACTCAGTTCCTTGGACTTTCTACAGTAGCTTGATAGGCCGAATTTGCACTAGGTATACTTCCTTTCAGAGGCAGAGATGTTGAGCAGAAGATAAAATGTACAATCACACTCACACCTGACTGAAACTTTTAGAGGAACTGAAGACTATTGCAAGCGCAGCTGCATTCCAGTTTGAAGGCGAAGTGTACTTCCTGCAACTGCAGCAGGCTTTTAACTTCCCTGTTTTGTAAGTTGGGCAGCCAGTCATGGCAAAATACCTCTCGACAGTGTAGTTAAATGCTGTGAAAGTGAAAAGGGGTAATTTCTATGGAAATTCAGTGTCTTGATGAATGCTCCTATCACCCTGGATGGAAGGAAGTGCTTGGTGCATGCCTGTTTTGTTTCCTGGTGGTTGAAACCCTGACCTTGTGTAGGTCATTTAGCAGTTGACTTTCCAAGGGCTCAGCTTATCTGTATTTTCAGAGGAGTTTGAGTAACTGAGCACTAGCAAGTGAAGGGGTTGTGAGTGGAAGTAGGATGTTCGTCTGGTTCCAATGCCTGTGTTACTGTGAAAACTAGAGAGAGAAAGTGTGGGGAAAACTGGGAGGTGATGACAGCTGATGGCTGTCCTCTTACCTCTCTTTCTGTCTGTTCCCCAGACCAGTCACTTACTCTGTCACCAACCTGTATTATTGAAATACTCAGGAATAGCTCTGTTAGCAGAATAATGTGCATAGAGTAAACCAGCTGTGAATTTACATGGCTATCCTACAAATTTACTATAAATCTCATAAATATGAGAGTTGATAAAAAGAATTGTGTCAACAATTAGAGAGATCTACATGTGCAGATGAAAAGCTGAACTATATCTTGTGGATTTTGCAGTCTGTCATCTGAACATCTCACTATCTGTTGTGTTTGGCTGCAGTAGAAAGTTGAAAAATTCTTAAGTCTTATGTATTCAGCAATCTGTACTTTTCTCAGTGTAGTGGAGTGTAACTTCTTTAAAGATACTTACAGTTAGCTGTAGAAATTTTCAAGACAAAGAAAAGCAGTAACTGCTTTTGTCATATTCAGTGTATGTCTCTTGATTGTGAAGGTATTCCTGGGAACAGTGTTACAGGCAGCTGTTTGGTGAATACATACACAAAAGAAGAAAAACCAATCATTAAATACTTAAATTACTTACATTACTTATATTAAATCAGTTAATTTTACACCAGGTAGCTTGGTCATTTGCCATCTCTTCTCCTTAGCAGTGGCGTTTTAAGATTACCATTAAATATATGTTTAACTTTTAACATTAACTATAATATTTAACTAAAAAGTTTTTTAGTCAGTAGCATTGTAGTTAACATGCTACTGAAATATCCAGAAATAGTCATAACTTTAAAAAAAACCTGTCAGCAGTTCTGAGAAATCTTTTTCAAACTTAGTTTTTAGGGGGTTTCTTTGGATTTTATGCCTATGATTGTATTTTTCACTGGATTGGTAGATTTCCTTACTTAGTCAGTACATCAAGGTATAGAGCCATTTGTTTGCTCTAAAGTTTGCGTGAGTTTGGTCTTACAGTACAAATTCAGTGCAATGTTGCCTGGAGTTTCCGAAAACATCAAGGGTTGTAATACCAGCCTTGGCCCAGATAAGTGGGATTTAGGCTGGCTGGCTGACTGACTCCAGACTTTAGTCAAAATGACTTGAATCTGCATGTGGTACAGACAAAGACAGGAAACGACACTGCAGACAGCTATCATGACTCTCGGGCAATAGTGCAGCAAGTAGAAGAGTGCAAATACACTCCCTGTCACCTCATCTGCAGTCAGGTTGTTCATTACTAGGGGAGACCTCAGGGCCTGAAGACTCCAAGCAGGGTTTGGGATTGTAGTGAAGCAGCCATTTTGAAATTATGCAGGGTTTGTCTTCATGGTAGCAGCAGCTTTTTCGTGGGGCACAGGTGGTGTCACCTGCAGGGCAGCAGGGGTGGGCCTGACCTCTACTGTTATATCCCTGGTGAAGTTTTGGTGGGATGTACCATGTCAGGACCAGTACAGTATCTTGGCTCCACTAGAGATCATTTCATGTTACAGAGATATGAAACCAGTCGTGTTTTAAAACAGCCCGGGTATTGCTGCCTGTATTAATACAGGCATTTCCAAAGGAAATATTTGGCAACAAGGGCTGTTAATTGTTTGTATTTAAAAAGAAGTTTGTAAGGACTTGAGTTTCCAAATTGTGGCACAGCTGCTGTCATACTTGACAAATCAGTTGGCCTTTTCATTTCCTTCTTTTCACACAGTAAACATGCTTTCTTTTGCTGTATACCTAAAACTGAGTTTTAGCTGTGTGTCTTGACCAGAAGCTGACAGGCCAGGAGAACACAACATTGCTTGGAGGGCACATGGGTTGAACAGTGGAAATGCAGGGAAGTGGTGAAGTTAAAATGTTCAACCTGTCAAGGTGATGTGCAGGAGAGCACAGCTTGGATGAAATTGTGGGATTGTGTTGGTTATGTATGTGCTTGGTTATTCTGCATTCTCACTGCAGAACAGATAAACTGCCAGTTTTGATTTGCACAGGTATTGTAATCTATGTCTTGTTAATTTCAATTTAGGATATGAGCACATGAACTTGTGCTGAACTTTGATCTGTATGGATGGAAAAACACCCCTAAAAATGTGTTTGAATACCCAGGTTGTTGAAAAATTAATTCATTTTGACAAACACAGCAGCTAAAACAGGATAAAAAGCTAATTCACAGAACTTAGGTGACACTGGGTTAAACTAAAACTGACGTTGATACAAATAATTGGTGTTTAGAGGAAACTGAGTGTTGCCTTTTTTCTGATGTCTTGTGTGATATCTGCTGAGGCTTTTTTCTAGTGGTTACTTATGCTGGATTGTACTGGTGGGATGAGTGATATATGGTATGTAAATAACAATATAATTGGTTTGGGACATAATTCTTCAGAGGATTTGGCATTTTCAGATTAAACATACAGCTTTTTTTTTTCTGGAATGGTAACAAAGGAAAATTGCACTCTTTCTTTGATTACAGTGGGGAAAATACATAAGAAGTTTGTCAAATAAACTCTATCTTTGAAGCACAGTGCTTTCACAGAAGATAAACGTTAGAATATGGAGTTTTCTTTAATCTTCTCCCATGTATTCTTTAAGAAGATGAAGACCTTTATAAACCAATGACCAAAACATAACTATTGTTTTCTGTAGGTAGAGTCTGTCTGTCATTTTCCTGTTGTGGATGACCGTGACAGCGGATCTACTCAGCCATGTCGTATGGACCAGGTTTTGGGGATCCTAATCAACTAGCCCAACGCATAACTTCTAACATCCAGAAGATCACACAATGCTGTAAGTTGCATTTGGGCATGTTTTGTGTAAAATTTTAGTAGTGGTGGTGCCCCCATTCAAGGTGAGTTTCTCAGATTCATTCATGAGCATTAACTCTGACTCTGCCTACTCATTTGGCAGATTTGTGGCTCCCCACACAGCGTGTCCATTCCTTCCTTCCTGTGCATGGTTAGCAGTGGTCAGTACAGATAGTATCACTCTGTATTCACCAGTTTTGTCCTGGCAGTTAAAGGGCACTTTAAGATGGTAGGTTGAGGTGTTTGCTGAGCAAGTATTGCATCAAGTGTTCGCTGAAGCTTGGATTTTTTTAGCAGGGACAGAAGCTGTGGCCTTGCAGCGTCCCCTTGTCCCTGTACGTCTTAGATACGTAAATAAGATTCTGCAAGTTTCAATATGCCAGTGCTTAATTTCATGTTACTTAGTATTTTTTAGCCACCTAACTGGAATATTCAAGCTGGAGGTTAATTAGGCTGCTGGGATTTTCAATCCTTTTTCCCTTTCCCATCATTTCCCATTTTATTTTTAATGTGTATGAATACGAAGCAAATATGACTTGATTCACAAATTATGTAAAGTATACATTTCATCAGGAGGGAGGCAGTCATGAACAAAACATGGCTAGTTTTGGTACATGTGTTTTATGTTGTGCAGGATGCAGAGTGCATGCAGAAATGAGTATTTTAATTTTAAAACTTCAAATGAATTCTTGACAGTAAAGTATGTCAGGTTTTTTTTAAATTTTGATCTTTGTTTTGCAAGACAAGTTCTAGAAGTTGGTATTTGTAGCACAGGTTGGTGGCACAGATTCCTATTTTTTCAGCTACATTTTGTGTTTTCTTCCAGAAGGAATTTCTTAAGATCTTAACAGACAGGAACAAAAATTGCAATTTTGCCTTATTGAAAAGTTTCTGTACTTCAGGGTTGTGTTTCCACAACCTAAAGTTAACAAACCAACTCTGTAAGAGTCCTTGTGCTTTATTTCCTAAAATCTACTCAGTGAATTCACTCAGTCTGATGGCTTCTGACTTGGTCTTCCAGAGGCAGCTGCCAACATGTGACAGACACTGAGGCTCAAAGATGTAAAAAAAGGGTTTTCTGTCAGGTGAAAACATAAAGTCAAATCAGTGATTGAAACTGAAGTATTGTGAAAGTTGCTGAACATAATTAACGGTCTTGTGCTGGACTCAGTGATTCCTTAATCTCATCTTTCCCCTTCCATCCCTTATCTTCCTTCTTCTGTGTCTCCTCCCCAAGGCACGCTAACAGCAAGCTGCCCATGCATAGATAGGAGATATGCCAGAAGTTTATCTGCAGTCCTGCTGTCTTTTGTATTTTGAAATTTAGATGGCTAAAGTCTGAGCAATAGATGGGTGCTACTGCCATGCCAAGACTCACGTTCAAATGTCTCCTAGCCTCACGGCTGCAGGCTTCAGAAACAGGAGCTTTGCTCTGAAAAGTTCCAGCCAAGCACTTTTCTAGTTCTGGTAGGGACACAGCTGGATTCCATCTCTTTCTCTTCTGTAGATCTGACTGAACTGTAACCATTCAGTTACTCTTGCAGTCTGTTCTCTGTTAGATTTTATGAGGATCTGGATCCTGTGGACATCCTGAATGTGTTTCCTGAACTGAGGTCTCCAAGGACTTATGGACTCTTTTCTAGCTTTTTTTTTTTTTTTTTTCCTGTGAGTAGTACCTGTCCAGCTTTCTATTGGAGTGTGTGAGCTGCAGGATCTTCCAGGTCAAGTGGGAAGAAACCTACAAGTTTACATACCTATAGTGCTAGTGAGATGCTGAACATGTCTCTTAGACTGCAATTTATCATCTTGGTTAGGAAGGAGGGGGAAGAAACACAGGAATCTTGATCTTAAATGCATGGGCTTCCATCTAAGCAGTTGACTTTGTTTTGCACTTCTGCCCAGAAATGCTAAGAATTTTTGAGAGGTGCCAACACATCTGAATTCTTCTTGGTTAACCTGGAGGTGTGTAGATACTCTGGTTTTCAGAGTGAGATTATTAGAGAAAGAGAATTTATTTTCAGATCACAAGGCTGCTTCAGGAGGTACCTCAAAACTAATTCACACTTCTGCTTACATATGGGAGTACTACTACAGAGATGGAGATGAGATACTGATTAGTTGAAAGGAAACTGGCCCTTCCAGCTACAAGCTGGCCCTTTAACTTGTTGGACAGTACAGAACTTCCTATATTAGATAACATTGTGAAGCCAAGATTTCGTAATATGCCTGAGTTTATAAGAAGTAGCATGGGTGAGAACAACAATCTTTAACATTTCTTCAAGGTTGCATTATTACATACCTTCCAAGTAATAAATCTGATCTGTTTCAAGATAAAATATGTATATTATACATGTGTATATTATATATATATTATATAAAATATGTATATTATAAGTATCTCATGCTTCATAATGCCGGGGCATGATGCTGCTGTTGTATTAATACTCTCTTTTCTTTCCTTGTTCATCTAGCCCACTGTTATTGATTGACTAGGAAAGCTCCTCTCTATGGTGGTTTAACACACTACTTCAAAACTTGTATCAGTTGCAAGATAGTATTCTTTTTGGTTTGGGTTGTTCTTTATTAATGGAAAGACCTACATTTGTGTTTGGTAACATGTTGGTTAGCCCTTTAACTTTAAAAAACAGATTTTTTTAATCTGTTGATCCAGTCATGCCATTGATTGTTTTGTTGAAGATGTGTTGAGAGCTATAAATTGCTTCTGCCTTGTACAAACCTTTGTTCAACTACTGCAATAAATGCTGTCTGTACTGGTCTGTTTGAGTTTCTTTGGAGGAGATGGTGTTGGTGAGTCTTGAAGATTGAAATCGAGCTAGCTAATGGGAAGCAGCATATGTTGCTGTCTGTACTGTAAGTTCTGTTACACCTGCCTGTGTTTGAGATCCCCAATCCCAGAGCATTCTGTGTATAGAAGCTTCTCTCAGCTGTTCTTTAGAGAAGGATGTGCTTTGTTTCATATTTCCAGCATTTCTGCAGAAATAAGTGATTATAACATCACTTAACATCTAGAGAACAGTCTGCTTTCCTCAGCCTGAAACTCAGGTTTTATCAGCGACATCTCCGAGCTGAGATTTAGGGAACTAGGCTGTGGGGTATTTCTCTATTACTTTTCTTACAACTGTTTCACTGAGAAGCTGGAGTTGCAAAACTTAAGGCTGCTCTTGACATCTGAAGAGAGCAGTGGGCCTCAGGCAGGAGTGGGAGAGTTAGGCTCTCAGAGCCACTGTTGGAGGTTTTAGAGTATCCATGTGACTCTGAGCAGTGCTCTGAAGTCTGGGGAGTCTGAATCACATGTGCTGGAATGAGCTGCAGTGTTGTGTGCTGAACCTCAGTGAGGTCAGCGATGCCTGCGAGCCATGTCTCGCTGGTTTGGTTTCGGGTCTGTGTTACTAGTGATGAGAAGCAGATCTGCAAACAGCTAAGGGATCTTCAGATTTAAATAATAAAGCTAAAAGAGTGTATCATGAGCTAGACTTGGGAAGCTGCTAAATTTTTGTCGTACTAGAACGTACAACTGATGGTTAAGGTTTGATAGTCTGTCTGGATTCTAGTCCTGTGTAACTGTAATTCCCATTACAGGCCTATATTGTATCTGTTCATAAAATCTAGGTGACCTACATTTCATGTTTTAGAAGTCCAGTGCATTTACAGGTGGTTGAGGTTTTTCCTTAATTTTCTGAATATGAAGAACAAGACCATGGAGGAGAGAACATGTGGAAGAATATATGTAGGATGTAAAGCTCCAACCTGTCTGGCATTTGCAGACAGAGAACCTATTATCAAAGTGATTTAATCAGTGTTTACTGAAAGAGCAGTTGTTCTAGAACTGGGTTTCACAGGTAGCACTCACTCTCACAGCTTAGTGGCAGTGCTATTAACTTGAGACAAATCTAAATGCCTTCCTTCAATATTTCCTTGAAATATTTCCTTTTAATTGCTTGTTTACAACAACTGGATAGACAAGGAATGAGTGTGATGCACAAATACGAGATGAGCTATCAAAATATATTTCTCTGCAAAATATATTTCTCTGTGACAAAACAAATTTTGCCTGCTTACAAAACTGTATTTCTACCAGGCATGTTCATTTGCCCTACTGGGATCTGCCTAGGAGGATGAGTGTATTGAATGCATATATGATTGGGGGTTTTGGGGTTTGGGGTTTTTTTCCCCCTCCCTTTCTTTTGGGAAGGCATACAAATGTATAAATCTGATCTTCCAACAAGTGGACAGGTGAAAACTGAGCAAAACAAACAAAAACCCTAATTTAAAGGCTTCAAAATATGTGACTTTCAGACTTCTCACAACTGAAGATGAGGGGTAGCAGTTCTTTGAAATTTGACTATTTTCTGCATTTTAAAGAACTGATTTTCTTTGTGTGGCTAAAAGAGGGAAAGCATTTTATTTGAAAAGATGTTCCCAAGAGGGAGAAAAATGGGAATTGCATTCCTCTACAGGAACAGCTCCACAGTTATAAATGTAGGAAGAATACAGTTAGAGGAGTAGGTGCCGCTTGCTCAGCTGGAAAGATTTGACTCGTGTCTCTGACAGGAACTATGCAAGAAGTAGCCAACCATGCTTTTTCCTCCCCCCACGTACTTAAATAACTCTGCCATGTGTAGGTCATTGAGGAAGCAGGCTAGTATGCCTTTGTTTTGCTTTGTGGTTAATATTTTATTTGTAGCTACCAAATATGTTATTTGGAGCAGTCCCTGAAGAAAAGCAAGAATGGTGCAGACTAGGTATGTAACTCTCAAGTCTCCACTGGCATCTTGAGCTGGGCTTTGGGAGCTGTCCATTTAGAAGCAGTTTAGAATGCTGCCTTTTGCTTGGGAACACAGAACAAAGCCTGATACTGGTAAAATATACCCAGTTTTTGGGTTTTAAACACTTCTTTTAAAGCACTTTTTTTTTTGTTGTTTGCAAACAGTAATCAAGCAGCTAAGAGAACCCACACTAACTGTAGTAATGCATTCATATTCCTTCCCTACCAAACCCTTCCTTTGCTCCCCAACTTCTCCAGGTTGTGTCAGCATTTTGTGCAGAGTTGGTTGCAAAGCCAGTAAGAATGGCATAATCTACCCTTGCTCAGTATTGGCACAGTAGGTCACTGATAGAGTGTTTGACTTGTCCACTGAAGATCAGCCCAGCCCAACAAACACATTCTCTGCATGTTGCAAGGTAATAGAAATAAAATCAAGTAAAATTCAGTAGCCACAATCTGCATGTGGTTGGAGGGGATTTGGCTGACTTTGAGAGATACTTTCTCATAGGAACTTCTGCTTTCTGCTGACTTCCTTTGCGTTTTGTTAAGGCAGCACAAGCATCAGTTCATATAGAGCACATTCCTGGAACATCAGCTTAAGGCAGCCCAGATCCCTCTGTCATGTGATACCTTGTCCTGTGACAACAATTTTGTTCAATTTCTTTTGCATCTCAAGTTTTGTGTAAGCTACTATTCTCACTGAATGTTGTTAAAATGGGAGTCAAATTAGATAAATCATATGACTTTGCCTGTAACTTTATCTAACTGTAGAAAATCATGAATGTAGATTAAACTCTGAAAAATATTAAGACTTCTGCTAGATGCCTTTATGTTGTGGTTTAAGCCCTGTAGGTAGTTAAAATGTTCTACTAAGAAAGGCTGAAACATTCAGGAAAAGCTGTATCTGTCACTATGCTTGAAAACACACCAGCAGGTTCACATGATGACTCTTGGCTAAAGAAGAACACAGATGGGCCCACGGAAAGTAAATGAGATCGCTGAGGTGTTGAAATCAGAGCCTGTATGAAAACAAAATTCTGTTTTGTCTATATATAAAGTGTGGTTTTGTACAGGTGTGACTCTAAAGAAAATAGACTCCCAGTAGAGCTCATTGAGACTTCTAACAGTGATATTGTCAGAAATTTCCAATTAGCTGCAGTTAACCAGATTTAACTTTGTGGGAACATACCAGCTGAAACAATTTTTTATATTATTATTGTTGCTGTTGTCCAGAAGATTTCTTGGATTTACAATGAAGTTTCTATAAAACCTGGAAAAGGCTGGTTATTTAGGGATTTTAGGCACCATTAAATCCTTCCACATTTCATTTTGTGGACTTCTTCCAAGGCTGAGGAATTGAGGAGAAAGTTAGCTAATTTGGGTCTTCCTATATGCTTGTCTTTGCAATGAGGTAAAGTTATGAAGCTCACAGTTATTGTAGAAATAAACTATTTGTGAAAACCTCAATCCTGAATCATTTCCATGCTGTTCTTAAAGGCTTTGTTCTGTGTAAAATAGCATATACATTTATTGATGCATGCCTCACAGATTTGTCTATGAATCTGGAACGTTTTTAAATATTTTTCTATGTTTTGTCTTGTTTGTCTTTGTCTTATTTGGATGACACTGCACAAGAGGAACAGGGTTTTATTTATGCTAGAATAAAATGAAAAAATGGGTCTTCCATGTGCACCCCAGCACACTGTTTGTGTCAATATGTCCAGAAAAGGCAGAGTTTTTCCTTGACTGACACTGGATTGCATTATAATTATTATAAAAAGCAAGGTGTCCAGTGAAGACATCCACAATTTTACTGCAACAGTTGCTTTTGTTGATGGAGCAAGTATAAATGGACTCTTGACAAGATAACTTTTGTAAAACAGCCTGCATTTGTAGCAGAGGAGAAGGGATGTGGCCAGGGTCCTCATGCTTCTTCCTGTCTCTAGAGAATTATATTTCAGATCCTCTCTGAAGTACTCAAAGTGTCTGCTGCAGCTCAGTTTTGTTGGATTTTCTTCCTTGTGGACAGGAGATTGCATAGCAGCTTGATTATACAGAGAGCCCTCTATTAAGTCTCCTATAAAACTGCTGTGCTGGGGGGCTGGACACCTGTCAGGACTTAGAATAAACCCAGGTCAGTGGTCGATTGTGGGTGGCAGTAGCAGCTACTTGCTTGTGTTGACCAGTCTGTGGTGTGTTGTGTCTCCTTCCATGTCAGCTCCTGAGGTAGCTGCAGTAATGACCTGGCCTCTTGAAAACCAGACTTCCTTCATGTAAGTGGGTTGGGTTATGGTGTTTAGCCAGTTACTGTTTACTGCAGAACTATGCTTCATTTTCATAATTTAATAAGCTACTGGTATTCTTTAGAGAAATGTTTCTCTAAATTCTTTAGAGAAACTTCCGGGTTTCAGGAAGTTACCAGGGACACTTTAGGATAAGAACATAAAGGGATTGATTTAATGACTTCCCCTTGGCTGAGCTGTAATAATTGATTGCATGATCAGTTATTGTGCACTTCAACAATGCATGTTTACTGTGTTCTACGCCCACATTAGAAGAACAGCCAATACTTCAATCCCGCTTCACTGTGTCCTTGAAAGACCATTATAGATGGGAATACACTAGAATGAAATAATTACAACAGCTCTGAAAAACTGAGGGCAGATCCTGAACTCGAGACATTGTTGCTGGTGTTCTTGGTCACTCTGGGGTATGAGTCTATATAGAAATGCCAGAAGCTGTAACAAAATATAAAGAAAAGGTTACAAGACTGGATGTTTTCCCCCTATTCCGTGCTTAACAAGTCTTTAGTTCTTAGAGCACAGAGGACAATCTTCAGGCCCATCCTCATTTTATTTTCTCCTTCCCACACATACATCAGTTACTGTTTTTCTGTGCTGATGGATTCTCCTGTTTTAGAACAATCAGTGTTACACACTGAGTTAAGACAAAGCAAATTACTTAAAACCAAATTACTGAAGCTTTTACATATTTGATTCCAATTAGGTGAGTTCCCTGGGATGTTTTTTAGTGTAAGCTGGTATCTTTTGACTGGTGTCCTGGATTTGATTCCTCTGATAAACTGTCACTCTTGGTTAAAGTAGGGCTAGCAATTCGACACTGTGGTATTGTGATTTATGTAAAATTTGAGGGAATGTGAACTAGACTAATAGCTTTAAAGAGAGTCTTACACAGAAGAATATCTGATGAAGATATTGCAACTAAATCAGAATCATTGAATCATATAAACGCTTGGGTTGGAAGGGACCTTAGAGATCATCTAGTTTCAACCCCCTGCCATGTGCAGGGATGCCACCCACCATATCATATTGCTCAAAGCCCCATCCAGCCTGGTCATGAAGATTTCCAGAGATGGGCCATCCACAGCTTCTCTGGGCAACCTGTTCCAGTGCCTCATCACCCTCACAGTAGATAATTCTTTTCCTAAACCTATTCTCTTTCAGATTGAAGCCGTTCCTCCTTGTCCAGTCTCTAGATGCCTTTGTAAAAGGTCTCTCTCTTAGTTTTCCTTGATCCAGGAATATTTTCTGCAGCATCTCTTCATCTTTAGTCAAGTACTCTCAGCTGAAGTGCAGAAAGAAAACACATTGTATTGGATTTGAATAAATTGAGGAAGTCTGTTGTCTCCAGGCAAAAGCAGTTTGAACTGGTGTAATTTTAACAAATAATTCTTTTGTCCTGATAACCTGCTCTGAAGGGACTCTGAAGTTTATTAGATTCCACAGGAATTAATCTGTAACTGGATGTGCTGTTTGTTGACTCACTTGTTCAGCTGGGAAGAAGTAGGAGATTTCTTCATAGTTACCCAGCCGGTCACAGCATGTGTGAGGTATTTGACAAAGCATTTCTGCAGGGTGACTGTGCTGGTGCTGTAGTCACTGCTTATTTGCCTTGTGAAGCCATAGCTGGAGCATAAGGCTCACATGGAGCAAATCAAATGTTGCATTAGGTGTACACAAAGGAACACTTTGTTCATTCTGTTTATTCTCCTTGGGCTCAGGAGTAAGAAAGATGACCAAAAAGCAATGTCTTAAATACCTGTTGTTGTTTTAGCCCTGTGAACCTCAGACAGTTACTAAAACCCTGTCTGTTCCTTTTTAAGTATAGGATGGTGACATAGGTGGGACCATTACAATTAACATTCAGGAGGAGCTATTCTGCTCCTTCCTGTGAGGTCCCAGTCCTTACTGTTTTGTAAGGCAGGTTTCGTTGTGCTTGCTCTGCCTGCTTGTCTGGTTCTTGTTGTCTCCAGTGCAGTGCCTCGCTGTTTGTTGCTCCTGTTGCTGTTGGTGTTTCTTTCATGCACACCCAGTGAGTGCCGCATTGTGGAAGCATTAGACCATAGCTTTATGAAACTGGGCAACGTGGTGGGTCTGGCTGAAGGAAGCTGAAGAAAACAGCTGGATGGCTATAAAAAGGTCTTATGCGATCCAAGTAAGAAGTGAGGTTACTGCAGGGGGGTAATAAGCAGCACCCATTAAACATATTTGCCCTCAATTTCATGCTTCTATATTGATGTATATTTTTTTAGAACTCTCAGGATTATGTTGTTGATACATATCATTCTCCATCTGTAAAGCTGCAACAAGCTTGGTCATGGCCACTTGAGGTTCTGAAGTTTGGTTTTTCAAATGTGAAATAGAACAGAGTTTAAGGTAGGAAGACAGCTGATCGTGGGTAGCTTGAGAAAGCTTCTCTCCTGTAGCTGGAGTTACTGGTAAACATTGCAAAGTAAGACCATCCTCAGTTTCCTTTGGCTAATGCTGTCGATGAACAGCAACAACAGTGTTTGGACACTTCTCAGCCCTGCCAGAGAAGGTGGGTGACCTCCACTCTATTCTTCTTTTCCATTCTCTTAGTTGGTGCATTGCCTTTCAAACATAAGGATTTTACTGAAGGATTTGGGTGGGTTTTTTTACCTTCACTACTGCAGCAGTGCTGTGGTATTATATTTTGTGATTACTAATACACAGTTTGGAATTAAGATAATTTGCACCCACGATCTTAGAGGAAGGAAGTTGTTTACATTTTGGGGTTTATTGTATTCATTTATTTATGCCTTTTTTTTAAGTTTAAAAACTTCTTATGCCACATCTTAAATGTTCTGATTTAAAGGACCGGAACCAACAGTTATGTCAACATGGGTTTACCTGTAGTCATGAAACAGCTTTGCAAATCTGGCTGAAAAACAAGACAAGATGAGGAGGAAGGAGAGGAAACTTTCTTCTTTGCTAGCCAGCTCTAAAGCAAGGGTAGTTGTGTGATCTAGTATGTGAAACATGGTTTTATTTATGAAAAAAATTGTATGTATTACAGTTCAGGTAAGAACATGTTTCTCAAGTACTCCTACCTGTTAAACATTGTAAATATTTCCACTGCAACTATCTCTACTTCTATGACTCTTGAGAGAAAAGAAGGTCTTTTATATTAGAGACTACTACTTTCTTTTTTTATGTTCTCCTTNCTGCAACTATCTCTACTTCTATGACTCTTGAGAGAAAAGAAGGTCTTTTATATTAGAGACTACTACTTTCTTTTTTATGTTCTCCTTAACTAGAGGAAGAGCCTTCCGTTGACTAGAAATAGAACCACTGTTTGGCTTAGTAAAAATAAATGTGAGCTGACTCGTGAATAATTTTCTCTGTAGGAATTCAGGTTAGGTCTTAATTGCTTCTCAGGCTCATCATTAACCATGTCTGACCTGTTTCTAAGCATGTGACCAGTCTTAGAGAAGCTGAGTGGCTTTTATCAGCTAATAGTTGTGTATTGTGAGATCTAGATCAGGAATGCTGCAAAGACAAATGAAGAGTCTTCTTAATGTTATGATATTGCCTCTTTCTAAGACAAGATTAATTTTCATGTGAAAAAAAAATGAGATTCCTTTGCATGCAAGACAGCAGTTTCTTGGGAAAAAGTGCATTTTGATTGCACAGTGTCATGTACCCTGCTTCCTGCTCTGCTCAGTTTCCAAAGTGGACTTACTTTCTTTTATTGCCAGCCCACAGGTGGCAAGGTGCTGTTCCTGCTGGTGTGGTGTGAGCCCTGGCAGAGCTGTTGATTTTCAGTCTATGCAAACATCTATGCTGATGTGCAGTGTGAAGTGGCTGCAGGAGTTTGCATCCTGTGATGCAGGCTGTTGCCATCCCCTGGTGACTCTGTTAAAGAACCTCTGCATGCACACGTGGTGTGTGCCCTTGTGCAGCTCCTGAGCAAAGTCCAGCAGCCACCTATGCATGCCCAAGGTGCCTAAGTGCTCACGTGAGCCAGTGTCTGACTTTGCACTGAAATGGATTAAAATCATGCACGAGATCCAGTCAGCCTCTGTGCAGGATTGGTAATGTCCAGGACAGGAGGGACCTGAGATAACTACTGTCTTTTGGAAGAACTCCTTGCTGTGTTTGGAGAATCAGAACATTGGGGAAGGGAAGACCATAAAGAGTGATGTAGCCTAGGAACCTGTCAAAGCTGTGCTGTGATCTTGGGCCCCTGACTGTTACCAGTATGTGTGCAGTGCAGTGCTAGGGCTTTGTGAGCTAGGCCTAAGCCTTTGACTCTCTGGGACACTTGAGTGTTACTGATGGATTGAGGGGACCAGAGCAGATGCTGTGTGCTGTGATCTGCCAGCCTGAACTCCCTACACAGGGCTGAAAAGCTGGTTAAATGAGGAAGGCAGTACCCATATGAATACAACCATCAGCAATGAAATCAGGAATTTAGGAACTTCTGTTTTCCAAAGAGTAATCCCAGGTTTTCAGCAGTTTTGCCCTTAATTGCCTTCTTGGTTCTTCTCCCTACTTGTTTCACAAATGAAGCAGTGGAAGGAGCAAGCAGAGGTATTTCTGCAGTCTAACCTTTAGTAGCAGACTCTAAGGCTACCCTGCTTTTCCCTGGAGGAAAGGAAAAGATATTGTCTTATGATCTAAGGAGTTGCAAAGCTGGTTCTTGCTTTTAATCACATTCTGTGAGACCTGTGTGCGCATGTGAGAGAAGACCCTTTCCCTCTGTGATCCCCTTAGTAATATTTTCAATCCTGTTAAAAAATTATGTTCATAACACTATGACTATAAACTGAATGTCTATAGTTTAGGTAGCTTTGTGATTATATGTGTAATATTATATCAAATATTTGAATGAGAAGTAGTTACAGTGAGAAATCAGTAAAAACAAGCCAAGGCAAAAGAATTATAAGACTATAAAGAATGTATTTTTTAGTTTGTATACACTCCAGCATATTTATATTAATACAAAGGAGTACAAAGACTGGATTTCTTTACCGCATCAGCCTGTAGTTGTATATATATACTGTAAATCAAGATTTCAGGAAAGTCAGCTTCTCTATTTCCTTTGTTACCCTAGTCCTGCTAACTTGTTGTTGGCTTTTTTATGGAGCATCTTCTGGAGTGCTGCTGAATACTATTGACCAAAATATACTTTTTCTGCTCTGCCTTTTTTTTCTATTTACTTACTTGAATAAGCATTTTAATTTTTCTATGTGGTATACTTCATATAAACAAATAATTGAATTTTTTCAATAGTACCCATTATCGTGAAAGGTTAAAGTGGAAAATACTGAATTACAGGAAGCATAGAAAAAAATGCTATTATTTCAGTCCCTAGGATTTTTTTCCTCTGTGATTTGAAGTGCTATTAGAAATTTCCTATTTCTATGCATGCTTAACAGACTTCATGGTAAAACGTGTTTTAATTTTATGCTAAATTTTTGAATCAGATGACCTGAACTGCCATGAACTCTGCCTCTGGAATTGTGTATCTGACTAATTTTGCAGTGCTGGCTTTTAATTTTCTCTCAATTATCTATTTATGTTCAGCTTTTCAGCTTTAGAAGTAGGATAAATATGCAATTAGCTTGGAATGCAAATATTTTAAGTATAGGCCATGTTTCAGGGAATTTTTGTTTAAAACACAGGCCTGCATTTGCTTTACTCGCAGTTAAATAATGCACCTCAAGGTGGCGGTAGAACACACCGGGACTTTGTTGGGACTTTGTTTCGGTTTTCTTTTTACTTTCTTTTTACTCTCCCTTTTAAAAGTACATGGGGAATAACGGAGCTCCTCGGCCCTGGAGTCAGAAGGGAGAGAGTCTTGGAACAAATACAGGACAATTAGTGTTCTGTTTTCTAGATATTAAAACTCTATGTTCTTGAAGGTAACACCAGCCAGTTATCTTTTTGCTTGTTTTAAAACAATGCATTGCACTGACCATAAAAAAGAAGCTTAATTACCCCGAGCTCGTGTTGATCAGTGAGTGTGAGCAGCTGCAGCTGCCCAGGAGAAGTGCAGCAGGCAGACACGGCCTCGCCCAGCAGGCAGGAGGCAGGGACGGGCTGGTCCTTAGTAGCCAGTGGTGACTGTAGCCAAAATCAAAAACCTTCACTCACGCTTTGCTGTTTTTCAGCTCAGTTAAAACACAAGCTGCATGAAACCCATCTTACAGTGCTATTCTCCACAGAAGTTCTGTTAATAGTTTATACCATTTAGTTCTCTCAAAAACACTTGCCTTAAGTATTTGATTTTTTACCTCATGTAACTCTCACTTCCCCAATTTGATGTATTCATTACCTGGGTGTGCACACAAAGTATTGGCTATGGTAGTTGTCACCATTGGGATGTTTTGTCAAGTAGTGTAGATAATCCAGTATCATCTATACAACATTCACT
This sequence comes from Illadopsis cleaveri, assembly GCA_013399915.1. Classification (NCBI taxonomy): domain Eukaryota; kingdom Metazoa; phylum Chordata; class Aves; order Passeriformes; family Timaliidae; genus Illadopsis; species Illadopsis cleaveri. The sequence goes on along the minus strand of VXBB01013350.1, from coordinate 190,076 downwards.
GGAGACTTGTTATGAAGCAAAGATCAGAATTAATATTATTGCTAAAAATGCTTTAAGGAATTAAAGTTTTATCTAACTGGTTAACATAACTCTTAGCTTATTTTCTTATTTTACCTGAAGTTCTGTCTCCTACAGATTGCTTCTATAATGAGTGGAAAATACTCTCTTTTTTAAATATGTTTTTCTCCCTTATGTAGAGTTGTCATTCACTGCATTTTTAACTGTGTTTAGGAAAAAAATAGGTAGTGAGCTAATGAAGTGAGGATCCCACATAATATCGTAATATATCTGTCTGTGTTGTACACCAGTCTGCCTGGGGAGAGCCACAGAACTACGGGGAAGACAAATCTAGTCCTAGCTGAAGTCAAGCAAAATGACTTATTCTGAATACTTACTGTTCTGTTTAGAACATGAGGTTGTTAAACTGAGATAAAGCATCTTGAAGCTATAAGTTTTGCAGTGTGAAAAACTACCTATCTTTAAAGTTTCTGTCCATTTTTGTCCTTGCTTTCTCCTGTGACAGTACAATATGTTAGGCTGAAAATAAGGCTCAGACAATATGTCACTTCTTGCAGTTCAAAACTAGTATGTTTTATGAAATGTACTTAAAAATCACTGGCTGTTTGTATCCCAGACTTAAAACATTAGATTCTCAAAATTGCAATTTAAACCTGGACGCATGACTTTTATTCCTTTTTTAATGTACTGTAAACCCATGAATGCTTTTTGCTGTCTCTTCATTGATGCATGGATTCTGAAATATTTGTGTAAGATAATGTTATAGAAGTCTTCCATACAGTTTTTCAAAATGATATGCATAAAATAAACCAGAATAAGAATTGTGCTGTTTATTAAAAAAAAATAATAAAACCTCTGATTTAGACTTACTATAATGAAATTATTGACTAATCTTTAAATTGCCTGTTTCTACCTAAAGATTTGAATACATTCCCATCCTTCATAAGAACCATCAGGTTTTGTCTTTGACATGGCAAAAATCATTCAGTAGTTGTTCTGGGACTTCTAAACGGGATCTTTGTTGAAAAAGTCCTGCGTATCTGTTTCTGTCAATTTATTTATATGTCTTTTGAGTTGTCAAGCAAAAATGCAGAAAACTGAGTAGCAATTGTCTCTGCCCCATTCAAATTTTTCTTCCTCTTCACAAACAGCTGCTGAAATACAAAGAATACTACATCAGCTTGGAACACCACAGGACACGCCTGAGTTGAGGCAACAGCTGTGAGTACTTCACATGAAAACACTTAATTTCATTGCATCATAAACAATCTCCTCTTAGGTGATGAGGTGGATTTCTGTTAGGCAGTGTTCTTGATTTCACTGAGAAAGCTGAGCATAGAGAAATATTTGAAACTTTGATGTTGGGCTGTGCTTTCTAGAAGTAGGATAGACTGTGAACTCAAATCAGCTGATTTGCCCGTGCACATTGCCTGCAGTATCAGTGCATCTGTAAAACCTGTGCTGTTTGTTAGCAAAGTGGCACAATCAGAAAGCAATATCACTGCTCAAAAACATACCCCCACACCCCTCCACTCCAGTCAATGCTTCCAATCTGCCTGTACAAGTGTCACAAGGTAATGAATATACTGAGGTGGGTTTTTTGTGAGGTGGGATACTGGGAGAGGGAGGCGAATGTCATTTTTAGTGATGAAAGCTACAGTAAGGGATGACATTATAGAATACCTATCAGAAATAGTAACATAACAAAAGTGAAATCAGACTCCAAGGCAGATTCTCTGCTGGAGTTCAGTCACCTAAAGGTGGACTTTCACTAATGTGCCTCTAGGAGAGACAGCAGCTGCTCTCTACTTCTCTCCATGGTCTAATGAACCAGTATGATTTTTTTATCATTAAACTCCTTTACTACATTAGTCTCAGCATCACAAATGCACGTAAGCAGCATGTTGTGCTCACCCTGGCATTTTTTGTGTGTTTCATGCTGTGCTATGGCCACTGAGTAGTAGGAGGAGGTGTGTATTGACCAAAGTCATCATGATGTTAATTTTGTGTGAACAGCCAAATTGCTTCATAATAGCCTGAGTTCAGGGCCCATAACATTAGCCAGGTACATAGTTTTCCAGGTACAGCCTTTTTATATAGACTGGGTGAGAAGGATGCCAAAGCAGGTAAAGAACTCAAGTCTCTTCCAAAAAAAAAAAAAGTGAATGTTGGTAAAGGATTGTGTGATAATATCAGAAGTATATTTATGTATTCACAATGGCTACAAATGTATTGCTGCACATAAATAAAATAAACCTAAGGGGAAAAAAGTGAGTAATTATTAATTATGCTGTCTCACTGAGGAACACACCTTATTCAATGCCTGTCCTGCCTAGAATCCATTATTTCATGCCTTTACAGTGAAGAACAGATAAAAGATGGCTTTGTGTGCTTCAGAGAAGCTTTTCGAGTACTGATGTTTTTCTGAGAATCAGTGAAATTTAGCAAAGCAACCCAATGGTCTGTAATGAAAATTTGTATTTGGTTTTAGGCAACAGAAGCAGCAATACACCAACCAACTTGCCAAAGAAACTGACAAATACATTAAAGAGTTTGGATCTTTGCCTGCAACAAGTGAACAGGTAAAACCAAAAAGCATAGCTAGTTTGACTATTATGTTGGCTCATGTAAAGTATTTGAGTCACTTCAATTCTTTATTCCTGTTTTCAAAGCACTGTTTAGTTAGTCAACACATTTGCACAACGTGGGAATAGTTAAAATGTAAGAATATTTTGTTGCTGTCCAGACTTGTCCCAAAGTTGTTTTTATGTATCACAAATGAAGTAGTGTGATGGAAGCAGTGGGAATCAAGGCAGTGTGCTGTGCCTTTGTGCTTTTTCAGGTAGCTGGACACTTTATAATCCATTGCAGTGATGCTGTATCTGACTGCCAGCACTCAGACTGCTTCCAGGGTCAAGGAATTGTGTGCCAAACATTGTTCATTCACTCACTGTCTGAATAATTTGATTATCACAGGATGTCAGATCAGCATATGTGCTATGTCTTGTCACAGGCTTTTTGCTTTCTCAAGAGGACTAGACAGGAGCTGTTACTAAATCAACCTGTGCAGACTTTAAACTGCTTTTTTCTGAGGTCTGTGTAAAATCTTTCAGTCAGAAACATGTAAAGTGGCTGTTGTGGTTAGCACACTTCTGTCTGCCCTCCTGTGGTTTCTTATCCTAGCAAAATCTGTCACTTAAATAAGGGAAGAACAAGAGGATCCTAGAATACATGGATTCAGGATATTGTCACCCAAACAACTTGCCTGGTCTGCAGGTAGTTTCTAAGGAGCCCTTGGGAAAATGAATGGTCTTCAAACACTGAGTTCAAATGACAGGCCATGATCTATGTGTGCTCATCCTCTCAAGCTGTCAGCTTCTAACAGCAGTGGTAAAACTTGGTCTTGGTATATAACCTCTAGTTCAGCCAAAGTATCTTTAGTTTGTTGGGGTTTTTTCTGTTTGCTTATCTTGGAATTGAAAAGTTCACAGTGAAATGTTTTACTGTTTAACTTTACCCTTTTATCAAAGCTATTTCTTAATGAAATGTCTAAATAACAGATTCATGAACGGCAAATGACAACCTTTCAGAAATTTGTAAGGGTTGATGTATGTATATATTTAGGAAAATATGGTGGAGGTTTCCTGAGTGCCCAATATTCCCCTTCCCTTCACTACATCTTCAAAAAAAAGGCAAACCTGAAAAGTTAAAACGAGTATTTCTGGATCTGTTCTAAAGCACTTGAGGGGTATGTGAACCCACTTCTGGATTCAGTTCAATATGTATTTCCAGCATTTATGTAAAATACATATGAAGTGCTCTGTTCTTTCTTTTCTGGACCTTTCCTCCCCTCTATATTCAGTTACCTCAGCATATTTTAGCTTTCCTGGTGTCAAAATATTTCACACCAAAGCAGATTTTACAATCAGCAGATAATAAGGAAGGTAGAAGCTTTCTTATCACTGCTCATTTCTCATTTTCAGCTGTTAAATGAAAATAAATACATTGATTGCTCTTTGAATGCCTTAATTTGTGTGGTTATGTGATCCCAGAAGGAAAGAAGGTTTGTCCATGGAATTGCAAGTGGTTTTGTTGACAACCTTCCCTTACACCAATTTAGAAGAAGGAGTATTTAAAAGTGTTTGGTATTCAGCAGATTGGAAATAGTGAAGCCTTGAAAAGCCTGAGCTCATTTGACTTGGTAAAACTTTTTCTCCTACAGCGTCAAAGAAAAATACAGAAAGACCGTCTTGTGGGGGAGTTCACCACAGCACTCACAAATTTCCAAAGACTCCAAAGGCAAGCTGCTGAGAAGGAAAAAGACTTTGTAGCCAGAGTAAGAGCCAGCTCAAGGGTGTCTGTAAGTATCGGAAAATGTGCCGCTATATTCTTTGCATTGGTGTTAGTGATGTTCTGTGTCAGATTTGCCTCTACCGTGCTACTTAGCTTATAGCTGAGTCTATATGCTACAGAACATGTGCTGTATGATTTTATAGTAAAGGCTGCATTGTGTTGTAATAACCTCCCTGGACAACTGCTACTTTTTCCTGGCCTTTGTCACACAAAGGAATGAACCACCCCTGTGTTCATGCTATAATCTTGCAAAAGCAACTTCCAGTAGATTTTGAAATGCTTTTGCTCTACCTTTAGATATCAACAGATTTTTTCCTTTGGGGAAGAATGACTTGCCAGATTTCAGTGGAGTATTAAGGTGGAGAAGTGCTGAGTAGCTTCAGATGTTGAGTTTTCCCTTGTCAGTATATCAATTTTGCCGTTTCACTCTGTGCCAAATACCCGTTCTGTTCTTGTAAGTTGTAGCAGGCAGTTACTGAGCTGAATGCTTTTGCTTGTATTTCAGTCTTATGCATGCATAAAGCAAGATCAGGATGAGAACATGTTGAATCATGTTTCAGTTTGACTCACTGGAAACCTTCTAGTATTGACTCCTAGTATTGACTATAGAAATGCTGCCAGTGCTCTTTTCAGGGCTATAATGTTTTATTTATATTTTTAAACACTGATCATGTAGGGTGGGGCTCCAGAAGATAACTACAAAGAAGGAACACTTGTCTCTTGGGACAGGTAGGTTGAATTACTTAATATGCCTTAACCTAGCTCAGAATAATAAACAGCCTGCAGAGAAGCAAGCTGCTCATGATTTTTTTGGTTTTTAGCATAAAGAAGATACTTTGATGGCATACATGGGGAGAAAAAGAAGCAGTTCACATAATGTCCCTCCTTTTTTCCTGATGCTTCAGCTGCAGCTGTGTCCTTAAGCTCCCCTAAGCTGCATTTGGGTTTTCTGGGACTCAAACTTAGGGAAGAATAGTCTAATTTGAATAAAGGAGAGCTGTTGTGATAAGGGCCCGGTGTTTACAGGGAACTCCCATTACCTCCATACTCTCCAAGAACTGTTTCTTAGTCTCAGATTCTTTTTTGTTGCTCAGATAGATGTAAATTCTGTAGTTGATAATTCAGAAGGAACTTTGACCTCATATTCATACTTAGAATTTCCAGTCAGCCACCTGCTCTGTGCAGCACTACTCCAGCAGCCCTGCTACACCAAAGCTGTGATGGTTATACCATTTCTGTTAGCCAGGAGAGACACGAGTAAAACATTTTATTAGCTGATAATGTAAAATGTGCTATATACTTAACTGTAGTTTCATCCTTCTGAATAATTTCTCCTTGTGTTTGTTCAATTCTGCATGGCTTTTGGTTTTTTTTGTCTGATAGTCAACCACAAGCACAAGTGCAAGATGAAGAAATTACAGAAGATGACCTCCGTCTTATCGAGGAGAGGGAATCTTCCATTAGGCAGCTTGAAGTAAGTAGAAGTGGTTTTACAGCAGAATATGCTTCTGATGTTCCAAAGAAATAGCATTTTAAAGGAGCATGAGCATTAATTGGAGGCATGAATCTTGAGCAGTTCGGGTTTGTCTGTGGGTGTGGCTTTTCCCTTCAAAACTGCAAATATTGTCTTCAGATGTGAAATGTACATTTGAAAGCTACAGTATGAAAGCCATGTTTTGATATACTGTGGTTAACTTCAGTGATTCGGCTGTGGAATAAGAATGCTCATGTGATTGCAAGAGAAAGTACATACAATTTTTTTTCCAATATGGTCATATTATAGAACCATTTTAAACAGTGAATATAAATGTAGCAAAATTATACCTTTCCTCACACATCTTCCCAATCTATTGTTCAACATGTTAATTTTTAAGTGGATTTTTTTTTAACATTTCTGGAAATACAGAGATTTTCTGTTTCATTGAAACTTTTGTGAGTAAGGGCTTCATAAATTCAGTCTCAAACTACCAGAAAAACCTTCAAAATAAGTACATTAAGGGGTTTTTTTTCATCCTGTAGTGTAGTCATGGATGCACACCCTGGAGGAGAAGGAACAGTATATCTAAATGCACACAGATTAATGATGTACATTAATAATTTCATTTTGCAGGCTGATATTATGGACATCAATGAAATTTTCAAAGATCTAGGAATGATGATTCATGAACAAGGTGATGTGATAGGTAAGTCCAATTCAAATATTACTTGAATTTTTATTTTTTTTTCAGTTTCTCTGGCCAGCTTCAGTGTAGAATTTCCTTTTCCTTGAAAAATTCCTCTAATGACACTACCAATGCTAAAGCAAATTAAGTACAACCTAATAATAGGTAGGCTGGCTGGGGTGACTGGGAATGCAGTAAGAAAGACTGCTTAAAATCTAGTTTAAAACATGTAATTTTTCATGTGTATAAAATGTCTTCAAAGTAGTTTTTTGAACTGTTTGTACATAAAATTGGAATTTATGTGGGGCATTTTACTGTGTTTGTTAATGGATCTAAGTGTGCAGATTCAGCAAAGATTCATGCTTTGCCTTCCATGTAAGCAGGTTTATTTTTTGTTTATTTTATATTTGTTTATTGTTTATTTATATTTTGTTACATCATTAGAAATGGAGAATCCATTTTCTGCACCAATTGCTAAGGCATGCTCTTGTCTATATCCAGAATATATTTTCAGGGCTTTTTTTGTCACTTTGACCCATAATTAGTTCATGTTTTTCTACTAAAAAAATACAATCTATGTCAATATGATAGAACACCAAAGTAGAATGATGCCTCTTGGAGTATTGTTTGGTCTGTTGCCTCTGTTTCATAAACCTTAGGACTTCTTTTACTCTGAGCAGAGAGTAGTAATTAGCAAGTTGGAGGACAAGTAAAAGGTAATTTGAAAAGGGGGAAAAAAATGGTAGAAGTGCTGAAAATCTCTGCCCTGGTTGGTATCTAAGTTTCAGCCCTGCATGCAGAACAAGAGAGCTGTTACTTGACATGAATTCAGCCAATCATTGCCTGGGCAGTTCTGGAATTAACTCATGCATAAGTGTAGGAGGGGTCAAGCTTTTATAATACAAGGTACATTGATGAATGCTGATGAGAACACCAGCATTTTGTAACACACCAGCTGTTGTATATTCTCTCAAGTATATTTCAGCATTCCAAATCTTTGTCTGGGTTATGACTTACCAAAATTTGAAATTTTTCTTTTCAAAACAAAGACAGCATAGAGGCCAATGTGGAAAATGCAGATGTACATGTGCAGCAAGCAAACCAGCAGCTGTCAAGAGCAGCAAACTACCAGGTAATGCCAGTTGTGTGAAACTGTTCTGCAGTAGTCCTGACTTGCACTTTCTTATGCACTTCAGATTTTGCCTAGCAAGTTCCTCGAGGCTTGAAGATTTAAAAGTTTATGTTAGACTACAGTGGTATTTCTAGGTCAATATAAAATAAAAGTCAAGGACTTTTGAAAGTTTTGGGTTTCAAGTACATACAATTCCTGTGAGATTGTTTCCTGTGAGACTGTTTCCAGCCAGACTGTTTCAAAGCCTTCTGAGATTCTGTGAAAGCACCTGGCGTTACACCTTTACTTAAAACAAACAACAATCCCAAAACCAACAAAAAAGCTTTACACAAACAGACTCCTACTTTTATAATTCAAGAAGTTAAAGGTTCCTGTATATGGGAGAGCAGGCCTTTGGAGATCACTGCAGGGAAGATAGGCAGGAAAATCTTTTGAAGATGTGGCCAGTTAGCACCAATTTTCTGCTGTCTAAAATCTTCCTGAAGCTGTATATATCCAGCTTTTGTTATTTGCTACTCTGATGCTGAAAACATATTTCAAACTTTTTGGAAAGCCTTTTAATACCTTTAAATGCCCCTTCTTTATAACATTTTTAGAACTTATTAGAAATAATCCTATTAATAATTAATCTTTCCCTTTAAGTTGGAGTTAGTCCTTAGACTGTTTTTTAAAAAAAATCCTCTTATGTGTGTCAGTAGTAGCTAGGACAGTAAATGAGTGACAGAATGTCTAAAAGACTGCTTGCTGATTTCAAAAGTGGTGAATCCTTGAACTGTATTCTCAGTGGGACTAATTGGCACATTAAGTACGTTTGATGACTTTATTTTGATACTTTAAAGACTCAGGAAAAAAAATCAGGAAAAATTTCAGTGTAAGGTATAAGTTTTCTGGTTGAACTTTAGAATGAAAAGCTTCATGATTTATTTTGAGGAAAGGATCTTGCAATCTCAAAGGAAGGGTATCAAGACTTTACAAGCTTCTGTTCAGCGGGTCTTGCAGGAGGCACCAAACACTGCAGAGTTGCTCTGTGTATGGATGAAAGGACTGTGTAGTTTGCTTTGGATTTGAACTTTCCTTTGCTTGAAAACTTATCCTTGTTCCAAGGTGCTGAAAAATTTCAGCAGCTACTGCATCTAGCCTGATCCCCTCAAGGAAGTGTTTAGAAGTGTGCTGGGAGGAGCAAGGCTGTTGATACCCCTACAGCTCCTGTTTGTGGTTGGATGAGCTCTGTATCACTCATCTGCCCTGTGGAGTGTATTCACACAGCAGAGCAATATGGGCAAAGGCAGGCTGCTTCAGCACTTGTAGAAATGATCAGCTGTATGTTGAAATAAGTTTGCCATGCCTTGCTTAAGTAGTATTACAGGGGAAATGTTTGACTTCAATGCATTTCTGGTGAGAGGGGGTCAGCAGGATGCAGAAGGAAGAGATTGTGAGTGTAAAGAGATAATGGGCACAGGAGGAAGGTACTCCAGCAAAGTGATTGAATTCTAGTGAGTAAAACAATGAAATTAAGAAATCTTAGCCTGGTGGTGGGAGGAGTGGCAATGAGACAATAAAACTAGAAGAAGAGAATTGTTATGAAATTTCGTGGTCTCGGTAGTGCTGGGCAGAGAACTGACAGCTTCAATGAAGAACTGACACAGATGTTGTTCTTCAGAGAGGAAAATTTAAAAAACCCCAAAACACCAAAACCACCCAGGCAAAAGAACTTTTGGCAAGTACAGCACAGACTGGCTTTACTTCTGGGGCTATAGCCTAGAATCCCAAGATCTGAGTGTTGTTACTCCTTGGCTATCAGCAAGAGCCTGAGAAACCCTTTGGTAATTTTCTTTCATCCTATGAAGGAAACCTTCAGATTCCTTACCCTTCAGGTAAAGGATGACAGACTGCTGCTAGTCTTGACTGCTTTGGTATCTCAAGTTACAGACCTGTATGGGAAATGTGAAAGTTCTGAACATGGTCATAATTTGGACTTTATTGTAGTGACATCTATATATAGGTGGGACTCTAGTCATGTCTCTTTGATTTGGGTTTTTTTGTTTGTTTGTTTTCTTGAAGAGCAAGTTATACCTAAGAAACTTTGCAAAAACACCTTTAAAATAACTGTGAATGGATACACAGCAGTCTAAAATTGTAGTCTATTGTTCCCTTCTGTGTATACACTAGTAGTCTTTCTTTTTTTTTCTAGCAGATCATTTCTACCTCCTCTGTTGTGCAACTGATTGTCCATTTTCTTCTCTATACTGTCACCTGTACTCATGTTACTTCCCCCAAAGTTCTAATTACATTCATTCATTACATTACTGTGTTTTCTTTCATTCATTTATTATTAGTCTGTACCAGAAAAATCCCCTGAAATCATTCAGTTGAATAATATAGCCATAAAGTAATGTAGATAACTGTGCTTTTTTTTTTCCTTGAACATCTATAGATGACTTGACCATCTTTATATGTAAGGACACAATTTAGTTAGATTGCACAAGCAGTAGGACTATAAAAGCATCTGAATAGTTTTCTGATGTTCTGGTGTGGTACAGTTTTAAATCAACTTGTTTTTTTCTCTATTGACAGCAAAGATCCCGAAAGAAGATGTGCATACTTATTATTATACTTGCTGTTGGAGTATTTCTTGTTGGAATCATCATATGGTTAGCTACAAGAAGTTCATAGTCATGGTTTGCTCGTTGTGAAGTTGAGTAAAATAGTGGTTCTGTACTTCATCACACTTACCTTTTTATAAGACTTTTTGTTTTAACCTGAGAAACAATGTTCTCAGTACTGCCATCAGTATAACTGCCTGCCCTCTCAGATGTGGGTGCTGTCTTTCCAGAAAAAACTAGTCAAGATCATAAACTGTTCCCGTTAACTTAAACATAAAACATCCTAATGTTTAGGGGGCTAATCATAGTAATGATAATTTGTGTTGACAGGGTGGGTAATTATCTTTTGGGATACTGCTAAATGTTGCTGCCAAAACGAACTCCTGAATTGTTGCTTGAGGCAATGAATTCACACCTCAGAATTTATTTTTAAGTTAGAAATATATTCCTTCTCTCTTCCCCTTCCATCACATTCACCTACCCATTTGATATGGGTGGTTCAAAAATAAAACATAGGTTGCTGAAGTTGATGTGATCTCTCTTTTATACCTGAAGCCTGTGAATTAAGCCTTCAGTTTGCTTGAAATCTTTTAAATGTTCCATTTATCTCTATATCTGGCTTCAAGTATGGTTAGGTCTGGAAACCTCCTGCTAAGGTAGGTAGGTTGAATGATGTAATTATCTGAATTTTTTGTTCTAGTCCTTGCATTAAGAAATACTGTGTTTTATTGCACACATCTGGTATCTTTGCATCTGAAGTGTGCATGAGTGGGTTTGGTTAGATGAAAATCTAGTCTGTGACTTCATAGACTTACTGGGAAGAATAGAAATTCCCAGCTTCCTAGCTGCACTTGAATGTCACTGTTCTGAAACTGCTGTGATTTAGTTTCCATGAACAGGTCCATAGTTGTATGTGATGTTTTTCACACAGCTTAAGAAAAGAAGATTACAAGTTCAAGTCCAAGTTCAACATTGAAATTTGAAATTAGGTTAAAATTGGTTGAACTGACTGGAAGCATTTAAAAAGTTTGATGCTTAGAGCCTTTAAAATGACCTTTCTTCCTTTTGTGCCATTTTGTACTAATATAGTAAAAATGTAAAAACACTTTTTTGCCAATTAATCTATTTGCCTTTTTACTTAATCTTGATGAACTAATCTGAAAAGTGTACAGATAAAGAAGTCACTTAATCTGTATTTTATAAAGTTCTTCCATGCCAGACTGATAGAAAATGCACTGTGTACATGGTGAGCTATGAAATGTTATTTGGGAACAATCTAACTGTAAACATAAATGAATTGTAACCATGCAACCAAAATAAAGGTCTTTTAAAGAGTACACTTTTCTAGTACTTGCCTTTTTTTTCAGAATCCATCCTTAAAAGCACAGATGTTGTCTTTGCCTTTATGTGAATGGTTGAAACTTCTCTGAACAACTCCAGAGAATTTCAGCTCAGCTGGTGAAGTGGTCCTCAGGAACCTCACTTCCTGTACTGTACTTCACATGGTTAATGAAAACGCTCCTGGATTTTGCATTCCCAGCTAGTCATGATGCTACTGCCCTAGGATTTTTGTTTTCAGACTACACTAGTCTAAACTAGAACAGCAGTCAGCATTTTAGCCAGGTAGCTTTCTTACCAGTGAACTGTGGAAATTTCCTGGCTTCAATGTTTAACAAACTTTTTGCACTACTGCAAACAGGCACAGAAGGATGACTTGATCCCATTTGCCAGGAGAATCTTTTCCCTGTTGCAATAACTCATAGCTGCCTCTGTCAGTGATGGATTCCACTGACATGCTGAGGAATGAAAAGAGCTCTTTGGCAGCAGAACTTCAGCTCGGATTCCTGACAGATCAGAAATTCTGTCTGTGCTTGATGTTTGTTACATTGCATTTTTCTTCTTGTTTGGTTTTTCTACTAGGAGGATTCTCTACTATAATGTGTCCCACCTTGAAGAATATTGTTATTGGGAAGAGATGGTATATTTACTGATTGTTTACCTTATAAAGGGATGAATACCCCCTTTACTGAGCTTGTCCAGTAGTGACTGCAAGGTGGGATAGCCAGTACATAAAAGCTTCCACTATGAGGAGCTGGTGAGAATCAGGCTTGGACAATGGCACCAAATAACTTGGAAATTCTTCAATGCACAGCATTGCATTTCCCAAGCCCCTGCTGCAACCTGTGGTCTGTGTTCTTCTGTGTCTGATTTGTTGCATGTCTTTATTTCCCACATGGAATTGTCTCTTTATTTTCAGAGTCATGTGCCAGCTTCTCTCTGGTGTTAGTGGTTGGGGCACTCTGAGGGAGAAGAGTGCTACTGAGAGTCCCCATGGTTGCCTTGCTTGCTTTCATTCATGATTTATTGAAATAAAACCCTGCTTGTGGTGTGGGGGTGCCTCCCTCACATGCTCTCAGATGAAAGAGTTCTTCCTTGAATCCCAGTGGAGGTGGGACACTGGAGCCCTTTAACTCTGGATGAGACGAAGGGCCAGCTCTCAGGAGTCACAGGGATGGTTCTGGCAGGTGTGGTGGCTGGTGCCACCCCATCTGTGAGGCAGGGGCTGGTGTGAAGTGTTTACACACAAGCAGCTCCTGGACTTGTTGGAGAGACCAGCCTGCAAGGCCTTAATTGCACATTAGGGATCTTGGTGCTGTTACTTTTCAAACTTGATTAGGCAGAAACAAAGTGCTGGGAGGGGTTATATTTAGAGTGTCCATGTTGGGGGGCGTAAACACTCCTTTCTAATCTGCTCTTAATGGCGCTTCTCTCTGTCATTTCCCTCCCCTACATGCATACACTCTTTAAATATATGAAATGCAACTTCCAAGTGTTTATAGGCAGCTTTGATATCTATTAAGAACCCAATAAAACATCTGGGTGTAACATGTATGAGTCAATGTTTTTAGAACAAAGATTTTGGCTGTTCTGAATTATCCGTCAATATCTGTCAGATTAGGAAGGCTCAAAAATGCCATCAAAGCACACTTCATTTTACTGAAGGGAGGTGCTAAGAGTAGTTCCTTTGTAGTTGTCTTAACCACACACCAGGGGTGCTTTTCTGTTCTTTCTTACTTTTTCAAAGAGTTGAAAATCACAGGGGCACACAGCCTTTTAAAGATTTTTTTCTTTTTTTTTTTTTTCCCCCTGCACCTCCCCCCTTCTAAATTGTTCTGATAATCAGCAGGGTATGCAATATCTCTAAGCTGACTTCATACCTATATGCCTTCTTAAGTCACCCACCGGCACGCTGTGTGTGTATTGTCAGCAAATATGTTTGATGTCAGAGGTGTGGATAGGTGTAGATTTTGGATATCAGTAGTTTGAAATCATGAAAAAAAGATGGAGTCAGGGGTCTAAAGGTGGAGGGAGGGAGAGAATGACATAATAATCTGTTTGTGAAGTTGAACCAATACCCTTCTAGTTCGTCAGTGGCTTGGGATGTTTCAAGGACTGTGTTGTTGGGTATCACATTTGAAAGAGATGACTTGCTTTGCTTGTGTTTAATTCTGATTAAACCTTGTTGATGATTTCAAGAGCACCAGGGAGAGAAGGTGCAGAGATCTCCTTGCTGCTAAATATCAACAGTTGATGACTTTCTGTTTCTTACGGTGCCTGTGGTGCAAAGTGGTGCTTGAGTGGGTACCACGCAGCTTTTCCTTTCAGTTTGGAATTTAGTCCAGAGCTCTCACCCAAAGCTGCTGTGGAGTGAGGACTAATTATCCTCTGATGAGGTGCCCACCTGCAGAGGCATTCTAGGTGCTATGGCAATATAAGGGTTGCAAGAATAAATATCTGAAAACAATCAGCTTCCAGGCATCTTTGTCCTTATAGGGGTCTGTGATGGTGCCCCTGATGCTACAGAAGTTTCTGTAGCTTAAGAATGCAGATAACAAAGCATTTACTTAGCTTTGTGTGTCCTGATATATGATATCCTTCTGTGATAAAGGGAGACGTGTTTGCATAGTACTAAAGAACTCCACAAACCCAGGAATAACCAGAAAAGGTAGCAAAATCTTAATTTTTTAGAGGCAGAGAGCAACAAATGATGCTGTAACTTGCTTCTTAATACAACTCATTCTCAACTTTTCCTGTTGGCGGTATTGAATGTCTAGTCTTGAACACAGCTGCAGTGATTTGGTTTGCTCCTATCCCAAGTATCACTATTTCAAATATCGGAAAGGTACTCGGTAAGGGAACGCATCACACTTATGGGTATGGTGCAGGTACAGAGGAGGGCCACAAAAAGGCTGGAGCACCTCTTTTCTGAAGTCTGAGAGAGTTGAGTTTGTTCAGCCTGGAGAAGAGAAGATTCCAGGGGGACTTAATTGTGGCCTTCCTGTACCTGAAGAAGTCCTCCAAGAGAACTGGAGAGGGACTTTTTACAAGGGTATGTAGTGATAGGACAAGGGGGACTGGTTTTAAACTGAAAGTGGGTAAGTTTAGATTAGATATAAGGAAGAAATTATTTACAATAAGGGTGGTGAAATGCTGGCATAGGTTGCCCAGAACGATGGTGGATGACCCAGCCCTGGAAACATTCAAGACCAGGCTGAACTGGGCTCTGAGTAACCTATCTAGTTGCAGATGTCACTGCACATTTCAGGAGGCCTGGACTAGGTAACTTTTAAAGGGTCCTTCCAATCCAAACTATTCTAGGATTCTATCTTTGCAAGAATATCCTAAGAAGAAATATTCAGTATAAGTGTCACTCTTTAATAGTCATATCTCTGTATATGAACACAACACTTCTTTGCTACTGCTCATAAAATATACTTTTCTGATTTAAAACAAAATAACCTAGATTAAAATGCTTGTTAGCACAAGAAAATTAATCAATTTGAAGCGTTTTCTTTTTATTACTGTCACATTTTAAAATATGTCTTGCATATTTTAAAAATGTAAAATGGGAAAAGCAAAAATAAACACAAAGAAAATTGGAAGTCCCTAGCAGCACTGTTAACCTCTCCTTCCCCCTTCAAGACTCATTCTGGACTGAGTTGTAATTGTGTTTTTTCTTTATTTAATATTTATGCAGAAAATATTTGGTCTTTGGCAGTAGAGATTGTAGTCTGAAGAGGTAATAAGGGTGGGAAGGAGTAGGCACACTGTGTAATCCAGGCAGTATAAATGGTAATCTACCTTCCCATCTTTACTCATAAAAGCTGCTGGAGGTCACTGTAGCTGCCAAGTTTTCATCTTAGAAGCAAGGACTCCAATATCCACAGAGAATTCCTCAGCAACAGCTTCAGCTGCTTCCAAGTCCTGCGGGCCGGATGGACCTTTATCTAAAGGAGGTCAGCAGGGACAAGGAGAGGATCCTTTCTCCTGTAAAGGAGAACCAGCAACCTGGGGAGAGGGTAGATAAATATACTCCCTGCCATTTGCACCATGTTTGCTTCCTTCCCACCCACCCCCACTCCCCTCTCATAGACACAGATGTTCTCAATGCAGTGGAAACTCAAACCCCAAAATTGGGTCCTTCATATCTTGTCTTCAAGAACTTCTCTGCCACAGTATTACTGAAATAGGGAGATGCATCATTGTCTAATATGCTGTTGTCCAACAGCTTTTCTTCAACTAGATAAACTATTATCCTGGAGATTAGCCACTGTGTTATCAGGGAGAACTATGCTGAAGAAGTTTGGGGGATCAGAAATGGTTATTAAAAACTAGATTTATACTGTCTTTGTAAGATGACAAAAACAAGTTGAGGCTTTCTTATTGTATATCAGCCGTAGTTTTGATGTCTTCAGCAAATCATTACTTAAAATAATCAGAGAACTTTAAATAGAGAAGGAAAATAGACCATTTGTCCTTGATTTGTATTGTTTGTTAGTTTACAAACTAGTCTAAATTCCCAAGCAGGGACTGCAAGGCTTGAGGCTCTAGGGAAGGGGAGATGTCTGCAGCAGTGAGCCACTATCCTTCATCTACTGTTACCCCCCAGTGGCATCCCTGGAAAAGGGCAGTCTGGCAGCTGAGTGGCCACACAAAAATACAGGGCATTACTAATTTTCAATTATCTCAGGTCCAAGGAGAAGTAAAGAAGGCTGGGGGAGAAGAATGAATCCACAAGGAAAGTCAATTCAGCAGGTGTCCTGAAAATCAGCTCTGTCTGGTTGCAGTGGAGGGAGGCCATAGCCCACAGACTGGCTTGCTAAGGCCAGGTGTACATACTCTCCCCACACCTGAGGGGGAGGAGGAGAGCTGTGGGGTGTTTGGGGAATTTTGGCTCAGCTGTAGAGGAGGCAGCTGTCATGTCTTAGAAGGGGTCATAAACCATCAAAAACCCCCAGACTCATTCCCAAGGCCTTCCACCAGATGTCTGCTCCCTGCAGAGGAGGTGCTTGAGCATTCCTGCATATACCTGAACATATGATAATCCATTGAACTCCATGTTTCCTGGGACCCCCACCACTGGGAGCAGGGTGAAGAGGAGCAACAGAATGTCACTGGATCCATGGGGGTGGTGGAAATCTTCCTACTTAATCTGTTTCTCACCCTCTCCTCTCTTCTATTTCTCTGTCTCTCTCTCTACCTGACATTTACTGTTAAATAAAATCCATACTATTGACTTTGGTACATGGTCTCACCTGCACTTTCATTGGGCAGGGGCATCTCTCTCATAAATGTAATAATCAGATCTTTACATTGTGTCAATTCACCCAAGCAGCAAGTTTTTTGGTTTTTTTTTAAAACCAACACTGCATGACTTTTCCTGATCTTGCCTTTGGTACTGGCAACTTTTCCTCTGCTCCAGCATTTGCCTGGCAGCCTGTACAGACAGGACCAGCTCTGCTTTAAGGCTCTACCCACCCCACTGTGACAATTTTCTTACTTCAAATAAGGTCAGTTCAGTTGGCTACAGGATTGATGTACAAATCAGTAGTTCTAGGGTGGAAACACATATTTTATTCACTCACTGTCAAAGGCATTCAGTGATGAAGCAATTTGACATCGTCAATTCAGAAGCTTCCATGAACTTTATGAATCAGTTATAGCCTTGATCTTAGCATACTCTTCCCAGCAAAGAGAAAAATTCAGATTGTTTATTCTGGCAGACACTGGAGTGAGAATTTTTGTTATTTAATCCCTGCAGTTCTAATTTTATGATGGAACTGCACCTGAAAAAAGGCAAATGCCCAGTGAGCCAAGCATTTCCTTGCAAGTCAACCCTCCTGCCATCTCCTCTCCCTGCCCTCAGTCCCAAATTTACTTCTGAACATTGCCAGGACTATAGAAGTTTGACCTCAAGTTTTTTTCCCTCAGACATAAGATATCCATAAACACTCCAGTTAAACTGCGACTCCTCTGCATTTTAGGTAGAAATTATTTCTGAAAAAAAACAAAATTATGAGGTTTATGATTCATCCATTTGCAAACACAGCTCTACAAAAAAAAAAAAAAAAGGCTAAAGGGATATTTTGTAAACCATGCACATAGACTAGAAGAGTTCTGAAAACCCAGAAATATTACAAAAAGACCACAAGATTAAATGAAAGTAAGAAAAATATTTGAGAGGAGAGGATGAGGTAGGGGAGATAGAAAAGGATCTTTCTACAGCTTATGCTACAGAGAAGGGCAGAAACAAATTTAACAACTGTAGGTCTGAGAAACTGGAGGTGACTGTGGAGGTTGTACTGAATAACACTATGCAACATTGTTCTGGGCAATAAATGGCGGTTGACTGTCACCCTGTACAGATGTCTCAAATTTTGGAAATTACTCTTCCATGAATAGCCTTCTGAAGCTGGCCTTCTCTACAGACAGAAAAACCATCTTTGATGTTGTTGTTTTACAGCTTTGGGAGGGGAAAAAACAGGAGCTGTTCTGCATGTTGTGTTTCATTTGATTCCTGAGAATTCAGTACTTTGGTGGAGTCATTTTGGCTATGACTCAAGGGAAGTGGTCAATTCCCTGAACTTTTATTGACTTGCCAGTTATTTTCTTGTTTTCTGGGAAGGCTGCATTTGGAGTGAAAATGCAAGGAGGGCTGGAGCAGATGCAGGACGCATTAGGAATGTTTGCAAAAGGATTAAGAAGACCAAAGTAATGGCATCATAGTAATATGAAGAAATTGAGATATACAGCCATAATTCAGTTTGGCTATGCATAAGTTGTTATGAGACAAATGTATGTCAGTCTCAAAAATTTAAATACTTAAGTCAGATGTTTTATTAAATCATACTCAAAATTTCAAGCAGGCATAAATATTTTTAGCTTGATAACATCCTTGAGGTTGCAAAGTCAGAGGGTGTTGTATTTTAATTACTTTTTGTTCATCATTTCTTTTATGCCTCGTCTCTGCCATTCTGCCAAGAAGGTGCTGTTGAAATATGAGGCGTTCCCTATGCAAGTTTGTTCATTTGTGCTTTTGAACATGATTCCTTTGCACCAAAATCATATCTCCAATACTCCTGTTCCATTCTGCTGGGATGTTTGTCTCAAGAACTCTGCCTCAAGCTGTGTTCTCTGCTTGTATGCAGCAATTCCAATCCCCAAAGGAATGCAAGGACATGACTCTTCAAGACTGATATAATTTCAAAGGTGTGTACAAAACACTATGGCTGGTATGGAAGAGGTAGTAAAATCTTATGCTAATCTGACTTGCTGCTCTTTGATGCTAAGGACGCCTCGAATATTTTCATCTGGCAACTAAACTTTTTTGAGACACAAATTTGGACTGGCCTTCAGAAATTCTTTCTAAAGGGAGAAGGGAGGAGATTCCTCAGCTAAGTGCTGTGTCTTTCCTCATTAGGTTATGCCATATAGGTACACAGAGGAATCTTTTGATCAGGTCCTTAAAAAAATCAGACCAAAAGCATTTAAGGAAGTCAAAAAGTACATTTGTCTGATAAAATTTTCTTATCTGACGGATAAAGAAAAAAAGACATATGGGGTTTGTAAATCAAAAACAGAAAAGAGAATGCAAATTGTTTAAAAAATTATTTAACCTAGTTCTAACACAAGCTCCTTTTAGGAGTTGCTTGGGTTTTTTCGTTTTTTCTACTTATGCAGGGTTGCAAAAATTTCCATGGATACTCATTACAGAATACTCCCCACTGTGCTGAGTAGTGCCTAATGACTGTTAGTCATTATGGTGCTAATAGTACTGATTTGCTTTTAATGGGTGCCAAGGTGACTTGAGTGTTTATTCCGTGAAAAATGCTGTGGGCAGGGGGAAGAAGAAGACTTAACAGGATGACACAGGACTGGGGCTAGTCTGGACTGCTGCATGGCAGTCATCTTGGATGAGAACAAGTATGTGACAACTGCACCTCTGAACTGCGCTGTTTATGAGGTAGTGATAGGGAAATCATTTATTTTAAAAAATCATGCAACCATTCAAAAAACGAGGCAAACCAACATGGCAAATCAAGAAATCCAAAGTGTAGGCTTGAAATTCAGGCAACAGCCTAGCAGTAGAGTCTGAAACCTGAGATGCCGTGACATTCCTACTTAGGCTGTCTTCTCCCTCAAAGAGGATCAGAACAACCTGGACAAGCTCCACACCAATCACCCTATTGGTGGCTTTTTTTCCCACCAGATGTAAGAGCAAGGTTTGGTGACACACAGAGCAAGATCTTCCCAAGATCTGCAGATGTTATCTGGAAAACTCTGAAGAACTTTTGTTTTAAATTATTAGTCCAGATGCAGGATTCCTGGAAGAATAAACAGGTGATTGTGGATATCCCTTGAGCCACTGAGCAAACTCTGGCAAGAGGCTGTGAGCAATAAACTAGTAATTTGCAGGGAGCTCTGGGTTTGGACTGCAACCTCACATCCTACCAGGGATAACAAGAGTATGGTGCTAAAATAACACAGATGCTCTGGAAAATGCTGAGGAGTCAGACTCTGGTCTATACTTAGCACTGTGAAACTGCAGTACAGCACCAACAAACTAAAATTCATCACATGTAGACCTTCTATTTAATTGAAAACTGAGAGTTCAGCTGTTGCAATGTCAGGCTTGTAAGAATAGAGAGAGATGAATGAATCTAAACAAACAAAAAAAATCATTATGATTTAAAGTCTGTGATCAGTCTCTGATTTAAATGCCACTACTTACTGAAAATGACACATTATGTATCTAGGTTGGAAAGAGGAGGTCAACAACAGCATTGGTATCAAATGAGGATTCTGAGGTTGTAACCACAGATGGATGTGTACTGTGACCACTTTCTCCAGCTTCCAGAGGGTCTGGGAAAGATGCTGAATTCACTTTTTCCTTGAGGAGCTCTCTTTCTAAAGCTGAACCATTACAGGTCCAAATATGTGACCTCCAGAGTCTTATGCTGCCAGAAGAAAATATTGATCTCAGTATGGTGATATTTTTCTTCTGCTGATTGAAGGAAAGGGGAAAGAAGAAGAAGAAGAAGAAAAAAAGCTTCTTTTCTTGGTAGAGTAGTGTATGAAAACATTCCTTCTCTTCAAAATGCTGTATCATAAAGAAATCATGGACTGGGGAAGAATTTTCTGTTTACAAGGTGTTTCACAGACTCCATCATCACACAGCAATGCCCAAGTTAGCTGCTTGAAATCTTGGCACCAGCACAGAGCATTTAAGGCAATACCCCCAAGTCCTTTGCAAAAATGCAGTATGACAAGGCTTCTGACTTCTCTTGGGAGGCACATTTGAGAAGGATGTTTTGTGCACCTGTATTCACGTATCTGGGTTGCACAAAAGCCACTGCTCTGATAATTTCACTGCTAATGATTTGTATGAGAAATTGCTGCTGAAATCTGCTTTGAATATACCAGAGCCACTGGATTTGCCAAAGGAGCACTCCTGTTAACTTACAGCTTGTAGACTAGATCTGTCCCCACAATCTTGAAGGCATAGGAGAGACCTGTTTTCCCATCTTTATGGGCTTTTTTTCTCACAGAAATCTTTTTTTCTTTGGCAGTGGGAAAAGACAACTCCTGCTCTGGTGTTTCTGTAAGGGAGTAAGGGTGGAACAGGGAGGTTCTCGTTCTCTTTCTCTTTGTGCAACCTCTCCCTCTGCTTTCCTCCACCCCAATCAAAAGATAACCACAGAACATGCACTGAAGTAAATTTAGGAATCAAGTAATCAGTCTTGATCCTCATATTCAAAGTAAATGTTTACACAAATTAAAATTAATATTTGAGATGTTTGGGAGGTTTTTTTGTCACCTTTTCAGGTTAAAGAGCTGCAGGTCCTGGAAGTTCAAAGCAAGTTTGGTTACCTGAAGACAGAGTTTCTTTTTCCACAGCCCATCGATATTTTGTCAAAATGGGATTAGCTATGTATTTTGTCAATATCATGACTTGTGGCTAATACAAAAAAGAATTAAAGCTTTGGTTAAAACAAAAGCCAGCAAACAGGCAGATGCCTCTGCATGATGTTTATTCTTCCCTCTCACCCACACAGCTTAGCATGCCTGGAGCCATATGATGGCTTATAAAGCAAGCAAGGACCCAAAATGGTATCACCTGCAGAAAGTGTTGACTACAACTCCTCCCAGAAGTCCCCACAAACAGTCCATGGTAATTGAGTTCAGCTGGTACAGTCACATGTCCAAAGGTTGCTTACATAAGTCTGGGTTTCAGGCTACAGTCTTATGGGTATATTAACAAACCTGTCATCGCCAAAAATTGAAATAATATGCTTTGGATTTTATTGTGTGCTCCAAGCAATGATTTGTTCAGTTATGTTTAGTTCACTCCAACTTTGGTGAAGTGAGCCCTAATTTGAAAAAGTTTGTGCCTAGGAATGTCAGGCAGCTGCAAATCTCTAGTGCTCGTACAGAAACATCAGACAGCTGCTTTTCTCCTGATGTTTAAAGGAAAAATCTGCAATAGTCTGGAGTTCAGCTTTCTCAAAAACTATAGGAATCTGCCCATCATACCCACTGTTTTTCTGCAGGACTTGCATAGTGTCTTTGAAAAAATGTTACTGATTTGTAAAATAATATGTATTGGTAACACTGTATCCTCAACATAGCTATTTTATAAAAGACTAAGAACCCAATTGTGTAAATAATTATATTAGAGTAACTCTTAAATAACCAAATTGAGCATCAAATTGCCTTTTCAATGGGTGGATCCTGGCAGAGGGGACACAGTGCAGCAATGCCTGCCTTCCCTGGTGGCAGAGCCAGTTCTACTTTGTCTTGTTGCTTCACACTGGAAGTTCCTCCTCAGTAGATTACTTACCAAGGGTCAGTCCCAAGGCTCAGTCTCTTTAAGCATCGCAACTTTCAGGCTACTTTTTCTATCATATACCTGTGGCTTCATTTTTTTACATTTGGTCTTGCATTTTTTTTTCCTTCCTCAAGGCTGTTGTATCCCTGGATGTTATTGACCCATTGATGAAAATGTCAATAGGTGATGTCATTTGTTAATTTTAGAGATTTTGATTTCATTGCTTTTTGCCATATTCCTTTCATTTTCATAGTAAGACTTCTTGTCATTTTAGGTTGTAAACTTGACAAAAACATCAATGACCATGACAAGTAACTCAACAAATACAGGAGAAAGGTCCAGACACTTTCATTATGGCCATGTTGAACATCATCTCTTGGAAATCTTACGTTAAACTTACTGTCGAATCAGCAGGCAAGAATCTCGTCCCTCAACCTGTGTACACTTTATATGCACACATTTTATTTATAAACTCCACATTTCAATAGAATTTTCTTTGCTTCAATACAAGTCATCTTAGGTGTAAGTGCCTGGGGGCGGGGATGGGAGTCTTACACATGCAGGAGCAAAATGTATTGCATCAGTTCAAAGTAAAAAAAGCTCATCAAAATTTTTAAAAGTTTTAGACATGGGTATTTTTTTCCACCAAAAAATGTCTTCCTTCTCAAAAGAAAGGTTACTTCTCCTGTTTGCATTAGGAATTTACCACTGGCTTCAGTGAAAACAGGTTTGGGTTCAATATTTTGCTGTGTTGAAAAATTCTGGAGACATTTTCATTAGATGGAGTAACTGCAAGCTAATCTTAATTTGTGGGAAAGACAGATGTTACTGTGGTTGTCCAGAAGATGCAGAGATTTGGCACCCTTTTACTGCTATATTTTGGGGTTTTGTGTGCATTTATAGCCTTGACTGGCTATGCAGGATGTTTGCACAGAGGGTAGGGCATGGGGATGCTCTCCCTTTCTGCAGAGCAACACATGCCCCCAAAGGCACCAAGTTCCTCCTGCTGCTCTCCTTCTGTTTTGTGTTTGTTCTGCTAATTTTAACATTATAAATAAGAGGGGGAAACTAAACCCAGAGGTCAATTATGCTCTCTGAATCCATCTGTCCAATTAGGAAAAAAAAGTAGAGATTGTTCATTTAAATTTAGAATACTGGATGCCTATTGAGTTTTGCGAAGTCTGCACAGGAAGGATGCTCTTCATTTTCTTACAAAAATCACATAGGCTGAAAACCTATATCCATCAGCTGCTTTCTGAACAAGATCAACACAGAAAACAAGGCAGTGAGAGGTAGGGACCAGGAAATGCCTTCCTCCCCTCCAAAAGCAGCCGTGTTTGTTTCCACACAGTCAAATAAATACATAAGGTGAAGAACAGCAGATATGGGCCTAAACTGCTGCTTCCAAGATCAGCTACATAATACAGCTTTCTAACAGGAAGAATGATGATGGTTCAGGGTTGATTCTACCCAAAGGGAGAGGGAGAAAGGAGAAGAGAAAAAAGATTGCACTGATAGACATCTCTCAGGTCTGATACAGGGAAAATGGTGATCCCACCCATGAGTCAGTTTGGCTTAGGTGGTCTCAGAAAGGAAATTGTCACCTGGGAAATGCATTATTCAGATAAAGACTTTTCTGAAAGTTCTGGAATGAGAGATGCACTTAGCTTCCTGGTTTTACCTTATTGAGGGTGCTCCCAGATGTTCGTAAGAGCTGAGGAGCAAACAGAAAAGATCATAGATTCACAGAATGGTTTGGGTTGGAAGGGACCTTAAAGAAACATCTAGTTTCAACCCCCCTGTCATGGGCAGGGACACCTGCCACTAAACCAGTTTGTTTAAAGCCCCATCCAACCTGGCCTTGAACACTTCCAGGGATGGGGCATCCACCACTTCTCTGAACAATCTGTTCCAGTGTTTTGTCACTCTCACAGTAAAGAATTTTTTCCTAAAATATAAGTATTGTATGTCTATCTCTGTATATCTAATATCTAATGCCAAAAAGCATTTAAATTGTCTATGTCCTGTATGACAGATAGATGTACAGACAGCTAGAACTGTAATTACCTTAACAAAGATATATATGAAGCATAAGCAACCATTTTAAAATGGTACTTATGCTTAAAAGTACCTATGTTAAAAGCTATTCCTCTTCACGGAATATCAGCACCAGAGCAGATACACTCAGTGAAAAGTAAAAAACCTGAAATTAGGTTAAATTAAAATGAAAGGGAATTAATTTTTCCCCACAGCTGAGGAGACATGACTGTGTAGAAATGCCGTTGCTGAGGCATCCCGTTGTGGGACTTCCTATGAATCAGTGCCCAGGATTACACTGCACCTAAGTGCCTCCTTTTGCAGAGGTGCTCGTAAAAGAGGGGAAAAGACAACAACCACAACCAAGGGAAATGAGAAACTCTTTGCTGTAAAGCCTTCTGGCTTTTCTAGCTGGTCTAATAAAACTCTTTCCCTCCAGTTTTCTCTCCCAAGAGAAGTAAGAAGTTTTTATGAACTTGAGTCAAGGTATTAGGAAATTTGGCAACATCTGCAGAAACCAGCCTGCTGATGAGGAAAAGAAAGCTAAATCATTCTGCTTTTGCCCTGAGCACAGGGCTGGATAAATATTATTTTTCTAACAATGATTTTATGTGTGTCTCCTCAGGCAAGTAATTTAAAACATCAACAGACATGAGTCCAAACTCATCACAAGAATAGCTGAAAGCATACTAGTCTTTATTTATACTAGTTTGAGATTAACAGAACTTTTAAAGTGTAGATTGTAGGTAGCACAGCAGAGCTCCAAAATTATCCTAACTTGAGCCAAAGTCAGGCTGCATCAAGAAAGAAAGGTAGAAATAGCTCATCTCTGTACTTTCTAGTCCCAAACTTTGCTTCCAGCTCTGGTGATTAATGTATACTACTTCATAAGAAGAATTTGCATCTCCTTAGTATGCCTATCTGAAAGCAAAACCAACTATGTCTTGTTCTCTACTACTCCCTGCAAAAGAAAAGAAAAATTCAAAACAAGGACATAAAATGCATAGAATGAGAATTAAAAAATTCTAAAAACCTTCATACAATTACTCTATTTACAATGATCACTTAAATTTTAGGCATTTTCCTCTTTAAAATGTAAAAATAATTTTCAAGTATTTGGGAAATGGAGTGGGAGAAGAACATGAGGAGAATAAAACTTTAAAAACCAATATAGGACTTATGCTATATTTACATGGCTATGCATACCCAGTGCATCTTTAATCAACATTAATAAAATAAGCATGGTGTTTTGTCCTCTCACCTTAGTTAAGGAGGTTAAAACAACAAACAAAATTTGAAGGTTTTTTTGTTTAAGATACATACTTTCAAACATTTAAGAGCAGATGGGTTATCATTTGTGCCTCAGAAAATATTTGATGCTAACAGAGGCATGGGTGGAATATGTCCACCTTGCTCTCCTTGAAGCAATGGACTTGGATCAAGACAGAAAAGTTTCCCAACTCCTACTTGTGCTGGCAACAATGCTCCCTAGGAACTCATCCTGCGGGCTCAGCATTCCGAACACAACATCTAGTTCAACCCAAAACCTTTCTTGCTCTCAGTTCAAACACAAACTGGACTGTCAGTGAAGCTGGTTTCATTCTGCATAGGCATTACCCCACTGTAAAACACTTCCAGCTGGATCTGCAATATGCTTCTCTAACCCTTTTGCATTGCACTGATGTCAAAATCTGGGTTCATGGAGGTCATTCCAATGATAAAAATCATTACATTAAAAGGGTAAAAAAAAGGTGACTAATTTACATTTCACAAGTGAGAGTAGACTTCTTTTTGCCCTCTATTAGAAAGATGATGTAGCTATTGGCTATCTACTTTACTAAAGTTTATATAAGACTTTGCATTAATTATTAGTATAAAATCAATATTCAATATTTATGAATTTCCTGCATGGGACCTAAATTGTATAAGAGAAAAGCCAGCAGGCAACTAACTTAAAGCATGCCACAGAGTACAGCGTACATTAGAAATAGGCTGAAACCGAACCTTTTTATACTTCTGAGAAATCCTGCTGCCTGCAAATGGACAGGACACACAGCTCATGCTGGGCTACTCTCTAGCAAGAACCTCTCAATGCCAGAATACACCAGCAAGGATAAACCAGGTGTTAGGTCAGTACCCATGATCAAGCCAACTCTTCGTAATTAATTGGCTCATTAAGGAACAGTAGAGAAGCACACACTTGAAAAACAGGATGCCATCCAGAGGGATCTGGGCAAGTTTAAGTAGGCTCAATGAATATCATGTGGTTTAACAATTCCAAGTGCAGGATGCTGTATCTGGCTTGAGGTAGCACCAGGTACCAACACAGTCTGGGGGATGAACAGACTGAGAGCTGCCCTGCTGAGAAGGACTTCGAGGTTCTGGTGGATGAGAGACTGGACATGACCCAGCAACGTGCACTTGCACCCCAGAAATCCAGTTGTATCCTGGGCTGCATCCAGAGCAGCGTGGACAGCAGGGCACGGGAGGGGATTCCATCCTTCTATCTGCTCTGGTGAGACCCCACCCAGCATGCTGCATCCACCTCTGGGCTCCTCAGCACAGAAGGTACATCAATCTGTTCGAGCAAGTCCAGAGCAGGCCACTAAGTTGATTCAAGGGAGGGAGAATCTCACCTATGAGAAAAAAGCGGAGAGAATTGGGATTGTTCAGCCTGGAGAAAAGACATCTTAGGGATAAGCTAATAATTTTTTGCCTTCCAGCACCTCAAGGGAGCCTACAAGGAAGAATAAGAGATCTCTTACAAGGGGACGTGGTGACAGGACAAGGGAGAATGTCTTCAATCTGATAGAGTAGGTTTAGATTAAGTATTATAAAAAAATTCTTCCCTGTGAGGGTGGTGAGGTGCTGGAACAGCCTGCCCAGAGATACTGTGGATGCCCCATCCTTGGATGTGTTCAAGGCCAGGTTGGATGGGGCCCAGAGCAACCTGGTCTAGCGGAAGGTGGCCCTACCCATGGCAAGGGGGTTGGAAGTAGATGATCTTTAACATAGACCATTCTATGATTTGACTTTTTAATCAGTACTTCAGTATATGAACCATGTAATGCAATGCTGTGAGGGAGCAATGGACAAACTGATATTTAGCAATGGTAGGAAGAGTTTTTACAAAGGAAAAACACTTGCTGAATCTCTCTTGGCTTGGTTAGGTGACTGCCTTCCTCCAGAAGAGAAGTAGTGAAACTGAGTTCAGTTCAGAGAAGGTGGTAACCTGAGGTCTCCCTGTACTCCTGCCAGCAGCATTACTTACAGGCCAAGATCAGATTTAGACTGATTTAGACTCTCTTTCCTTAATATTTTTGGTCTCCTAATGACGCAAAAAAATTCTGGTGAAGTTGACAAAGTCTCTTAATGTGAGTTTTGGGAATTTTACGGCCTTGCCCAAAAAGTGCCTCTTCTACTAGGAAAGTTTTATTACATGAGTATTGTTCTTGAGATTACAAATAGCAAAAAGTTGAAAAAGGTTGGTTTTTTCACAGTATTTGTAGATCAAGTGTGCAGCTCTGTAAAACTGTTTGGATGATTTATTTTAATGGAAAAATATTTGCTGGGAATTGGAAAGCAATAGGACTGCTATTCCTGCACTTCTGCTAGTCTAAATGTTGACATCACAATGGGGTGAGCAGTGCTGCTGAGTGTCTGTACTTGGGATGTACAGACTTCAGAGCTGCAGAATGACCTTGCACGTTGAGCTCTGCACAGACAAAATCATTTAGTCCCATAGGAGATTTCAAGAATTTAAGTATTGTTTCCATTCTGACTCTCAGCCTCCAAAATGCCAATTTTCTCCACATAGGCAAAGTAAAGCTCAGGAGCAATCTGGTGCTAGCTCCAGAGCCATGGAATACGGATGTCCTGGCCATAGGCTCTGCCAGCACAGGACTCCCATGCTGGGCTGGGCGGAACTGTCCACCTTCCAGGGCAGCTGCAGCTCAGCAGAAATAGTATGGCTGTTTCCCGTGAGTGTTAGCACTTCTACCAGACCTACTGTAACAAAACTCTGGCTTGTCCTGCCTGTCCTTGGACATGCTGCACTGTGCAGCATCTACTGCACTAGATGGTCCTGCTGCTCTGGCTCTTGTCTGAATGCCAGGGAAGATCCCAGCCAACCAGAAGTTTGTGTGCATTGGAGTTTCCTTTCTGTGTGTTTAATGTGAGAAGAGCAGAGGGCAGGTTGTTTATGAGGGGGTGTGCAGCTGTTCCTCTGACAGCCTCTACAGCGCACACCTCTCTCCAGCTTTGCTTCCCTCATGGCATCTGCATCCAGGCTAACTGGGAAACCTTATTTCTGTCTGCTCTGCTGTGCAGCACAGCATGGTGTGTAGGATAGTCCATCATCCCTCCCTGTACTACAACATCCCATGTTGTGTACAGGCTCCTAAAATGTCATCAGCACCACCCTTACCAAACTGAGATGTGCTGGAGTACTTCAAAATGAGCATTTTGCACTCTTTTGTACAAATGCTTATACAATGCATGCTCTGGGAAGCACTAGTTGGACTTCAGTGCTACCAGTGTGCTTTAAAGGCAGCAGTTTGGTCCTAGATGTGTAATTCAATCATTCTTTTGAAGAGTGAGTTTGTCATCTCCATGTGATTGAAACTTTAACTGGTAGTTTCTGCCATCCAAGAACATAATACAGGGTCTTACTAGAAAATTAAGAAAAATCCTGAATTTAAGAAGCATTCTTCATTTCTTCATCATTCTTGCCCTCAGGAAAGATAAATGTGCACTTTTGGAACTGTTCTAAGGATCCCTCCTTTAGAACAAAATTTTACAAAGGCTGAGTGCCCCTGAGGTCACACCTTTGGCCTGGACAGGCCCTATCACACACCTGCAATTTCTCCTTAAAATAAACACTCAGCATCTCACAATTTTCTGTTTTGTCAGTCATCTGAGTGTGTACCTTTGAAGTTACTGCTATAATTGGAAGAAAGGTCACACTAATCTATTCCCTCCTAAGATTGCTTTCATTTCACCAGTATCTAATTTTTTTTTTCTCTCATTTCTTATGATGCCTTAGGTAAAAGTAATTTTTGGTGCTTATCCTTTCATAAGCATTTTTTTTCTAGAAGTTGTTTTGTAGTTTTATATATCCCTCACATCACAGTGGGTGGTTGTATTCTCGAAACCCCAGTGACACTTGTAGATTATTGTCAGGCAAAAGCAAAAAAAAAAAAAAAAAAAAGGGAGCATTACGAATTTCCTTTATGTACTAGTTTGATTGATTTTTACTGAATTAATTTGCCATTTTGGTTGAGTACCAGGCTCTTTAATTTAAATGTGAAGAAAACACATTTCAAACAGCATAACTTCCTTTCAAAACCGATTTCATACAGCTCGGAGCTTTCCAGGGTCAATAGGACTTCTTGCGGGCCCTAACTTTCCTGTTTTGTGTGCCATGCTATTTTCTGTTTCCATCCAGATTTGTAGAGGGCTGGGGAACATTCCTCCAACAGCATCTTTCTGCTGGTTGTTCTCGCCCCGCCATGGCAGTGGTGCTGTGAGCAGGGGAAGGGAAGGGAAGGGAAGGGAAGGGAAGGGAAGGGAAGG
>VXBB01013350.1:124079-158858 GCA_013399915.1 Illadopsis cleaveri | reverse complement strand
CTTCCACCGGAGTTAGAGCTGCCGGCGGGCCAGGGAGGTCTCCCGTCCACCGCTTTGCCTCCGCTTCCCCGGTCAGGAGGAGGCTTTTGGGCGGCTAACGCGAACTCCGAGCATCTCGGCGAGCAGCTCCCGCATGGCAGGTGCTCCGGGCGCGGCGGGGTCCGGACCGGCCCGACAGGCGGTGTGAAGGGAGCTGGGGACGGCGGCGGGGCCGGGCCGGAGCGGGAGCGAACAAAGCGCTGCCGAGGGCGCGCTGCCCCGACGGNCGTAAGGACTTGCTCCTTCCCCTCGACCGCCGACCCGGGTCCTCTTTGTCCGCCCACATTCCCCCCGCTGTCCCTCTCTCGGGACGCCCTTCTTTCCCTGCCGCACGTTTCTTCTGGAGCCTTCTTGCCCTGCATCCCTGTACCTCTTTACTTCTTCCTTCTACCCTTGGTGTTATCGCTAGTCTTCTACGTTCCTTTCCCTTGGAGGAGATACTTGTTTTCGATCCGCTCCCTGTCAGCCTTCCCTCCAGACTTCTACATGGATTTCGTTAAAGGTGTCAGGTTTCTTTCCTCTTTATCCAGAAGATGTAACAGCCCTATTCGCTCTCCTTTGGGCACTCTCTCCTGCCTGCCCGCTGAGCCTAGACCCGCGGAGGAGAGGGTTGGGAGGGCAGAGTCTCTCCCAGGGAGGTGTGGCACCTTTCCCCTCACCCTGCCAGCAACTGGTGGAGCTTAGCCGTGCTGGTGCCGCCTGAACTTGCTCTTTCTAATCCCACTGGCATAAGGGCAACATCCCACCAGCTTCCAAGCCTGCTGACGTCCCCTTCTGCTGGCACACAGCCGGTGCTGGTCCTGTTCTTGGTGTTCCTCCTCTCCTCACCTGGAAGTGTTTTTGACCCAGATGTTGGAAAGGACTTGCAGAGTAAACACTGGGAGGACTCCTGGTACATGTCCTTGGTCTGGTAAAGCAATCTCAGAGGTGCCCAACTCTATTGGCGTAATTTTCTTGGGATGTTTTTGTAGTAGTTTCAATATTTTCAGGGCTACGTCTGGGAACAGGAGTGTGGAACAGAGGCCGTGCTGGTGCTTACAGTGAGTCATTCCCTTCAAAAGACACTGGTGGCTGGTGGAGTAGGAGCCATGAGAGGGGAGTGGACCCACACATTTGGTCCTTTCTCATCAACCTGAGATGCAGCAGAGGTCCAGGGAGCAGGGACAGCTTGTCCCACGGATGACTGAAAGGAGAATCCGGCCAGGAAGGACATATTGTCACCCCCAGCTGCTTGAATAATAACTCAGAGATGCAGTTTATGAGTAGAGTGGTTGTTAGAGTATGGTCTAGGGAAGTCATCTGTCTTTCCTTCATTATGTTAGAGCTAGTTGATCTTTGAAGCTGCTGTTTAAATTTTAAGAGTTTTTTTCCTTAAGAATATGGATTTTCTATTAACAATTCACCATAAGAAAACAAAATGCATAATATGATCTCCCTACTATTTGTCAAGGTTTTATAAAATCAAAACTTTTCCAGAAGAATTGAGCTTTTAGTATAAATATTTTAGTATAAAGATTTTCCTTTTTAAAATTTCTTATACTTTTTCTTTCCCTCATGAGTTTGCTGTATGAAGTTTAGGCAAATATTTTTCTTCCTTAAGTTCAGAACAGTGATTTTCAGAATATTGCTTTCTCCATATTTCAAAATGAAGAAATTTTTTCTTGAAACATAAATAAAAGACTAATAATAGTAAAAAATAAAACCACTCTAGTCTGTTCATTAGGCAGTGAGCTCTTCACTCACAGAATGAAAGGCTTTCTGAAAGGCTTTGCAATTCAGAAGACACACCTATTAACCATTAAAAGAAACCCAAGATTTTTCCTAGTTAGTTCACAGATCCTGCTAGGGTAAAGCAAGTCTTTTAGAAAAGCATCCAAACCTAGTGTAAAGACATCCAGTGGTGGAGAATCCATCACTTCCCTTGATAGTTTGTGGCAATAATGAGTCTCAGATGTTCCTGATTGGCAGGATTAGTTTGTCTTGGTTTAGCTTTCAGCTGTGTATTTTCTCTACTCTATTAAAAATTCTACTCCCCCTGCATACCGCCTTCATAAAGTTATTTATATGCTGCAATTGAGGCAATCAAGTGACTCCTCGATTTTCTTTTTTGTTAAATAAATAGACTGAGCTCTTTAGCATCACAGGACATTTTCCCCAGCACTCAAAGAACTTTTGTGGCTCTTTGCAGCACCCTTCACAGGTTTTCAACATCCATAAAAATGGCCTCATGCTAACTCCATTCTTCCACAGGTTTTATCCACCAACATTCTGTTACAAATAGAAAAGGACTGTAGCAAATGCCTGCTGATACAAACCTACTGATATTTTTCCTGAAACACAAATTTAGTGCATAAATTATGCTAAGAGCTGTGAGTTATTTTGTTGCACTTTTGAGTAGATATGACACAGAAGAAATACTTCTGTTAGGCTTGCTTGCCACTTGAGGTTTGCTCCATCCCCATTCCTTCTTCAGTCCTAGGTAGCACGGTTTCTTTCTAAACTGAGCTGAGGTTTTTTTAAAAGTTGCTCAGTTAAAATTTTTCCATACTTGCACCAACAAGGAACGGCCAGAAACAAAGATGATAAACAAAATTTGTCCAGAGGCTTTTTCTGGTCAGGCAGCAGAGAGTGCTAGAAAATGAACAAATTGTTCTAGGATGTTGTTTCAATAATATCCAATTTTTCCCTTTACTGGACAAACAAACACAGTTAATATTTTAAAAATACATTCTGTGTTAAGTGTATATCATCATAATTTAGATTATTTACTACTGAAAAAGATTTTTTCATAGATAGCACCCTTGAAAGTATGTGGTTTTATGCCTAGCTGCACTCCATGAAATATGTACACCCTATAATGAATGAACCTACTTTTCTTTTTGGTTTTAGAAATATGTTTTTATTCCATGACCATCTGTTGGAAAATGTGCATCGTGGTCTTAACTCTTAGAGGGGTCATTTTTTGGTTTCTTTGAAAGTTTTGAGATGCTTGTTAGTGGCCTGACATTCAGATGTTCTGAAACACCTTTATAGCCTTTCAAGTGGGCATTGAAATTGCTAGTCCCTTGGGTCAATTTTGTCTTTTTCCCCCAAAATTCTCTCTCCTTATTTAAAAATAGAAAGTGTTCTCAGAGGTAAGAGTTCTCTTCTGGGAATAAACATGTAAATATAGTTAGACTGCAGCTGCCGATTAGGGTAAAAGCACATAGTCCTATCTGTGGAAGATCCATGTATTGGGGTAAAGGAAATCTGCAAGATAGTTTTCAGAAAAAAGAGAGAAAATGTTTCCTCTGGCATTTATTCCTCATCCTCTCAGAGCAAGTAAATGCTATTCCCACCATCAGCAGACAGTGTTTGCCTTGAAAAAACCTGGTGACTCAAAGTCCTGGATATCCAGGGTTGGGTTTTACTTTCTCAGTTTTCAGTGTATCCTGAACTTGGGTGGAATGAGCTGTTTGTTTTGGTTTCCCTTTCCGTATTTGAGCTGTATTTAATCTGAAAGTGTCTGACATAAGGAAAGACCAAAACAATTTGGAAGTTTGTGGCTTCCTTTTGTCTAAATATATCAAGATGAAAAGAGTTACAATGTCATGAAAGAAGAACAAACCTTCATGGTGCACCAGAGTAGTTTTTTGAAGAGCATTGGAATGATCAGGGAATTATGCATTTACTGTCCTAACATTTCAGAAATTTGATACTAGAAATGGGAACCTAAACATATTTTGGGAGGATGCAGAGGACATGGCATGGATATGTGTATACATACATGCATGACTTAGTGTTTTGTCGTGAGGGAGGCACCTCCACCGAGCAGAAGGAGAAAAAGGAGATCAGTGAACAGACTATTCTCACACATTACTGAGAGTCTGTGGTGTCAGAGCAGCAGATTGTGTGGTGTTTGAGAACAAGAAGATACCAATGGGGGTCGGTATTGGAAAGCTGGGAGCTGCCTTTGTCTCTATAGGGAGGAGCTGGACTCAGGAGAATTCATTCTTAGCAAAATGTTACCTTGAAGTATTTCCACGGTCATTTGCATCATGTGTTACACTTCATACAAGATCTTGGGGCAGCCTTAGATTTTGCATCTAGCTTTTCCATTATTTTCTTTTTTTTTTTTCCCTCTTTTCTTTTTTCTTTTTTTTCCTAATGCATCTCTTTTGTGCTTATGAATTGACACAGCATGCATTTTCTTGCTAGACCCATGTCTTTTCCTTGGTCTCCACCCCTGTCTGGAACTGTGCATCCCCACCCACAGCACGTAGCTGCTGAGAGCCCCATTTTGGGGAGAGTAATCCTCCTTGATGAATGCCTATTTTGTGCAAGTTATACAAGAGGGTTGCATTGTTAGAATCTTCTGTTGAACTTGCACAAAAATAGTCCCTACTCAGGGTGAATAGGGACTGTGTGTCACTAAAAAGTACTTTATTATTCATTAGAGCCTTACTTGTTAACTGTCACCCAAACTAAAGAATATCTGTTATCAAATGTATCCCATAGAGTTAGCTTAATTGCTCACAGGGAAGTACTTGGAAGAGATTTTAAAGGACAGAAAACAGTGAGCATTTTCACTGCTTAACGATATGCCGCTTTTAAGTGCACTCATGCCAACAGCAACAAAAGAAGTGTTTAGAAAACAACTTGAAAGGCACCAAGAGAGAGATGCGAAGCGAGTGCCACACTGACATATCTCAGTGGTGTTTTGTTGGAGGTATTTTGTGCCTTTGGGCATTGGGGCAAAATCTCCAGATGACTAATGTCTCCCTCTTGGCTTCAGTGTGGGGTATAAAGAGACACTCCAGTGTACATCTCCACTGGCTGGGTGCTTTGTAGTTCCTTTGAGAGGTACAATAGTTAGGACAAGGAAGCAACAGTTGGTGAACAAAAGATGAGAAGAATTCTGAAGCTTGTAATTTGCAGGCCTTCGGGGGACTGTTTTCAAGAGTTTGGTTGGGATTGTTTTTCTTTTCTTCTTTTTTTCTTCTTTTTTCTTTGTCAAATTTTTTGTCCTCTTTTGGATTTTGGAAACACACAGAAAATGAAAATTTCTCACATCTCCCCAAAAATATGAAATTTTAGCCACTGTGAGTGATGCAAAGACTTAAAATAATGGGGAGATCATTTAATTCCCAGTATAAACAAGTATCACAGAAGCAGGAAAGGGAAGAAAGGAGATTTTCTAAGGCAGATACAGAAATTTTGGGAACAAGTATCCCTAAGTGTTGTGCTTGAAAATCCCCTAGTGTTTTTAATCTTCCTCATAATTGAAGTAATTAAAATAATTAAACCCAGAAAACTTGGACTGGATAAATGTTGCTCCTGTGTAAGGAATGTTCCTTGTGAGAAAATGCAGTTTTAAGATTGTATCATGCAGTATCTCCTCCTTACTGATTTTCTTTCCCTTAAAACACTTTGCTACGTGTTTTGTCTAGTCTCCTTGTGTTAGGACAGCCTTTAATCTAGCTTTATATCTTCTGATATAACTGGAATATAAACTCTTAAATTAACATTTCTTCTTGATGTAAAGACTTGTATAGGGCCTTGGGACTCCGCCGCAATGTCAAATTATCCACGTCAATATGCAATGTCATATTTCAACCTCTATCTACTAGTGCATCTTACACCTTCTTGTGCTAAGCTGGACAGGTCTCCACACTTCAGTGTTTTCATTTATGTTTAGAGAAAGTGATATGTTTTACTTCTCAGGCATGTCACAGAAATAAAGGGATGCCACTGCCAGCTGTAGGCACCCTGGGCAGCATTTCACTGTGTATAAGAAATATACAGAAGTGTATTCAGGTGACCCAGTCTGAATGAGAAAAGGCATATTTCTAAGTAAATAATTGTGTTTCATGTATAAAAAATACAAGCCCTTTTTTGTGAAGAAAATACATGAACATGTACACACACATATACAGGCATTATCTGTTTCTGTAAATACACAAATGGAAATGTGCATCTTCGTGTATATGCGTTTGTCTGCATTTAAAGTACAGACACACACAATTATTTGTTAGAGATAAAAATTTTCTGTCTGTAGTGCACCTGAAGTAAATAATCCACACTCTAGTGTATGTCAGCCAGTTTAATTGGAGTTGTACCAGGAATTGTGTACAGCTTCTCGAAACTGCCTGCGTGACAGAGATCCAGGCTTCCTAGCAAGGACTGAATCACTTAATGCTAATCTGCTGTGTAGGTAAAAGAGCAAAACAAAAAAAACCAAAAACCAACCCCCCCAAAACCCACTCACCCAGACAACCAGAAGCAAACAAAAAACCCCTGAACAAAAAAACAACGCAACATGCCCCCACCCCCACCTCAACCTAGTAAACTAATTATAAACTGCTCATGCGACAGTGGCTGTGATCCTACTGATCCCAGTTAATTTTGGATCTTACTGCAGTTTGCTTGCTGTACCCTTTGTATGGTTATTTTTTCATTTGCAGCCAATCTCAAGATTGGTTCAGTCAACTGGAATGCTCTTAAGGTGTTCTTATACAGCACAGTGATGCTTTCAGGCTTCTGCTTCATGTTAGGTTTCAGTGAGTGGGCTCTGCTTTTCCCCAGCATAAGAGCATAGTAAGATCTTTGCCTGAAACTCAAGCTGAAATTTATTTGAGGTTGCAAAACAGTTTGGTTTGCTTATTTGTAAACTCATGCCATGTTTAGTTCTTGCCAAATACAGTGTAAAACCAGATTCTTTTAGGTGGTAACATCTAGTGTGTACTGGAACCTTGAGCAGCAGGATTCCATTTAAGTTGAATGCAACAATAAAAAAAAAGAGAAATGTTAACCACAGTTATTTTTTTGGAAACCCAGAAAGGCATAACTTGGTACTTATTTCAAACAAATGTTTCGTTCAGTTCTTTTCTTTACCGTAGCTGTTTATCCACCCTATTTATACTAAGATAAATCCTGTCCCGCGCCAGCTTTCATCTTTGTTACAGCTTCATGATCCTTTTTGCCAAGCTTCTCTTTGGTCATTGGCATCATCTTGGTAATTTGGGGATTGTCCTAGGGTGACTTTATGATGCTTATATCCCCAGTCATCTGTTCTGTTTATGCTGGATATTAAATTCTGCACCTTTAAAACTAGATCTGAGAGTGAAGGGGGGGAGAAGGAGAAGCAGTGGATTGTCTGAGGCGGATGTATTCAAAACCATGAAGATAAGAACTTCAGCATTCCTGCTCCCAGACTGTGTTGTCTGCAGCATGGACAGTGGGAGAAAGCTCTCCATTGCTTTTAGTTTTTAGCTAGCTGAGGCAGAGAAGTTCCCTGGCCTGTTTTTCTTTTTCTTGGAACTGATCAGCCTGCTCTGGACTGAAAACCCAGAAAAACACCAGGAGCTCATGCCTGTGGCCCACCAAGGCCTGGGATGTGGCATTTTCCAGTGCAGGAGGGACTGATGAGAGACTGAGTGAGCCAAGCTACACCCCACGACAGGGACTTTCTGAATTTGCCATCTCTTCCGAACAGAGAGATTTTATTATTTAATATTATTCAATTGTTTTATGCTTGTGAATTCTTTGTTAAATAAACAGTTTTTTACACTTTTCTCCAAGGAAATATTTTTCCAAACCAGTTGGAGGAGGGGCCACCTGAATCTGCTTTCTAGAGGAACCCCTTTGGAAGTTTCCTCCCAAATTTACCCTAAACCAGGACAGGAATATTTCAAACTCCATGGGTTGGCTACAGAACATCAGTGAGGACAAGTTGAAACACAGCTTGTTTTCCTGTGATTTCCCATTCCTGACTTGTCGCTTTTTTCACTTTTAAGTGTTAGACTGCTGCTGGAACACCAGTGACAGCCCAGTTAGTGATGGGCAGCACACATGAATTGGGGTGGCTGAGTTTCCCGCAAGCTGAGCCCACAAGGCGATTGCTGAATGGGGCCACAATCTGAGAATTGTTTTATGCTCCATGAGGTTGAAAAGTGATATATATAATTTAGGATGGGAAATGGATATCGTAAACAAAACAATCTTGTACATTGTAAAGATCTGGGGAGAGAGTCCCATAAACACCTGTTTCAGTCTGTGATGACAGCTGGTAGGGCTTTTGGGGTCAGGCTTCCCTCTGCAGCTGTGCTTGCATTCTCTAAGGAGAAGCCAGTGTCTTTTCACATCCTTAAGAAATTACTCTCCCTGACTGTTTGTGGAACAGAAATCAGAAACCATATATACCACAAAATATTTTTTTAAAAAGGAGAGAGGCTAATGGCATCTGAAAAACAGTATAACATGATCTGCCTCACATCTGGAAAAGAGCATAAAAAATCTTGTAATGTCAGGAAGATTTTTCATTTTCCATATGTTGTTTCAATTTCTAGGTAACATGAGGAAGGAGATACTTAATTATTTGATGAATTGCACAACGTAGTGCAGAGTTCAATATGCCATTTAATGCAATATTATCAAAGGGAGTACAAAAATTTTAAATGTTTCACATGTAAACAATTTACATAAGTAAATGCTGAAATAAACATCTTTGTTATCATGTAGCATGACCAATAATTCTTCTGAAGCTTTTTTAAACATTTAGTCTTTAAATAACCAAAGATATTCATACTAGAAATATATAGTCACTTCACCTTCTCTTTCACTAATTCTTATACTTCTGTAAAGCTGATGTGTAATTTGAAAAAATTCATTAAACATTTGATATATATATTTTTGTGTGTATACGAAGCTGGAGAATCTGGATGCACGTACTGAGTCAGTACCTAAATCCATATTGTGGATTTATCCACACACGTGAGCATTTCAGAAATCCAGTTTTCAGGACTTGACAGTTATTGTAGATCTGTTGGGACTTGTCTTGGTTTGAAACATGGGTGTCTGCTAAGGAAGGCAGGAGCATCCCTCGGAATAGAAAATGCAACCCCCCTCCCTCTGAATTATTATAATTAAGGGGCTCTCAGGCAAAGATATAAGAATGGGAATAACAGTTCATTACTAATATGTATAATAAAACAAACAAACAACAACCACTACAGCATTAACAACAAACAGAACCACAAACCCATTACCAGCCCTCCCAGCTGCGGGCACTTTCCCCATTGCTGCAGTTCCGGTCACGGCCAGCAGGGGCGCAGGTGGCTCCCGGCGGGCAGGGCGGGTGCGGTGATTCCCCCGCGGCTGCAGGGGGCGCTGTGGCGCGGGTTTAGGGAGCACATGGCGGCTCGGCTGAGACAGGAAGGGATGGAGGAGAGGGTTTGCTTCAGAAACCCCTGGGGCAGCCAATCCCGGTGACCCTGCAGGACTCTTGGAAATGGAAAACTGGGCCGGCAAGATGTCTTGGCAGGCAGGGGGTACAGGGCTACATTGCAGTGAAAGCTCGATGCAGTACCGAAGAAGCAGTGGGAGCGGGGCAATGGCAGCCCAGC
This sequence comes from Illadopsis cleaveri, assembly GCA_013399915.1. Classification (NCBI taxonomy): domain Eukaryota; kingdom Metazoa; phylum Chordata; class Aves; order Passeriformes; family Timaliidae; genus Illadopsis; species Illadopsis cleaveri. The sequence continues at coordinate 149,436 of VXBB01013350.1, read as the reverse complement.
TCTCAGCAGGGCAGGGAGAGGCGGGTTCGGGATCCCAGACACCCAAGCAGATGGGGACAGGTCCCTCTTTTAGTGAGGTAGGTGTTAACAAGGCCCCAGTTCAGTGGCTGCTCTCACGAGCAGAGGCTTATCCTACAGCAGAAGCAGCAGCTCTGGGCTGGGCTCCAGCGGCAGCAGTGAATTCCCTTCCCCAAGCAGCAGCTCCAACCATTCTCCAAAGCCAAGACAGAGAGCCCAGCAGCTGCCCCAGGCCATCCTTTACCTGTCCAGTTTTCTCTGTATCTCTGCCTCTCTGCCACGGAGATAAACTCCTAGATAAGAGAAGTGCAACCAGGTGCCCTCCTCCCCTGAGCTTGATCACTTCTTTTATTTTCTTAAATACACAGTAGTTAATGTTTCCTAGCAACTTACAGGGAAAAATTCTATAAGTAAAAAGGAGCAAAATGAAAGAAACCTAACCCCCCACAGGACTCCATGAAATTCAGGGGACTTGTATCAGTATAATCTACCCTACAAAAGGCACAGGTTTTCTAGCTGTGTGGGTTAGCAAAACCAGATCTGTGTAAAAAAAGATTGTACCATATTAGAGCCTTTTCCTGCTTGTTAGGAGGAATAAACTGTTCCAGTGCAAAGCCCATTTTAGAACCATCTGTGATAGATATCAAAGCCCTGTAATGCTGTGGATTAAAACATTCCACTACATTCTTTACAGAATTAAATAAGTGAAACTTGTGAATTTGGATGAGCTCTGTGTTACAGTAGTCTAAATCTGGGAGAATTTCAAATTAAATTTATATTTCCTTGGTTTAGCTGAAGCCCAAATGCTCAGCCTACCCTCTCTGGTCTCTGGTAGATCCATCCTCTGTACTGCCACTTTTCAAAGGCCTTCAGCTTTCTCCTTTGACTAGACAAAAGAGTGGAGTGTAGGCAGTCCAAATGGGATGGTTTTGATTGCCTTTGCACCAGGACTTTTAGCAGCAGGATTTTATTTTTATTTTTCTACTTCAAAAGGAAGCATAGAATATGTATAAAGGTACAGACATGTATCTACATAGATATATTTAACTTTTTTTTACTTTTCCAGATTGCAGATTTTTCCAAATTGTGGCTGAAAGCTCCTCGGCATCACAGATTGTCACTGTGTCATCATTTTTGAAAACCTTTTGTTCATTCGCTTTTGTACACAAACACCTCTTAAAGACTTTTAAACTCTGATGAGTAAATTGACAAAGTCTACATAGTTTGACTTAAAATCTTCTGTGTGAACAGAGATTCATAAAGTTCCTGGACAATGTGGCATTATTTTGTTTTAAAACTGGAAAGCAAACCATTTTCATATGAGAGGTTGAGCAATCAAATTTTGAGTTGTTCAGGGTTTTTTGGTTTTGCTGGTTTTTGTTGTTGTTTCTTTTTGTTTGGTTTGGTTTTGGTTTTTTTGTGGTTTTTTTGGGTTTTTTGTTGGTTTTGTTGTTGTTGTTGTTGTTGTGGTTGTTGTTGGTTTTTTGGGTTTTTTTTTTTGTGTGTGTAACATTTTTTGTTTTTTATTTTTTTGGTGAACATCTGGATAATTTTCAACAAAGGAAGTGAAAATAGCATTAGCTACATCTAGCCACAAAATAATTTCAGGGGAAATCACTGAAATCAGCAAGGTTCTGTTCATTTTTGACAGCAGGAGTGGGCAGTCAGTGCCTGAGCAGGCAGCAATGTGGGTGCCCAGTCCAGCTCTCATCCCAAGGGGAGCAGCCTGATCCTCTCTGGGGGCCTGGACTTTGGAGCCACCTTCCCCAAAGCATTCGCCAGAAGCCACAAAATGAGCCCCTGGTGGTGAGCCAGAGCTGTGACCTGTCTTTGACTGTCATCCAGGCAAGTGAGATAATTACACTGACAACCCCGTTATCAAGGCATATCTGAGCTCATACCTTAATTACTGAACTTCTTTACATTATTTTTGCATTCTTGCTTCAGGCTCATGGAAATCAGGACTACATCACAAGGGGTTTTTTTCTGGTTAGAGCTGTGTCCTCTAGACTTGTGATGAAATAGTGAAGTTCACCACAAAATATTTGAGTGTGCACATCTTTTCTTACATTTCTCAGCTTCCCTTCACACTGGTTTCAGGAGGAGACTTCGAGTCTGTTCACATGAGCAAAAGCTGCTCTTGAAGTTGTATTCCTCAATATTTGAAAGTGTGAGTGCTTTCACTAAGAATGTCTTCCTCCAATTTAAGGTAACATTTAAGCAAAGATATCACACTTCAATAAAAACTGATGTTCACAAGGTTACATTCTTGTCCAGACAAATGCTTACTAACTTAAAGATGGAAGCAGAGATTCCACAGTAGAGTGTTTTCAGAGCAGGAATGGTATTATGTATAGGCAATACACTACCTCTTTCCAAGTTCTAATGCAGGGCTAAAGTGGAGTGTTGTGATCTTATAAAATATGTATCTTCAAGGAATCATCACAAAACAAGTCTTATTATTTCTGTCTGGTAAACAGCAAATCCAAATTATTTCTCTAAACAAGTACAACTCATCAGTTCACTTTCTTTCAGGTCCCAGGCCTGTGTTTTGCTCTTTTTAGTGATTATTTTTCCATTTGCCTATTCTCTCATGTATGTACTTAATCATTTGTATTTCTGAGAAGTGGTGACAGGAAAAGAAGAACTCTCTGGTGTCTTGCCCACGCACATATTTTTAGGGTGGAATTAAGTTTAAGATTACAGCTCCTAAATGACCCTTTGGAGAATTAATGAAGTTTCAGTTATTTTTTACTGGTATCAAAAATACTTGGGCATAACTTCTTACTGTTTTTCAGATTGGTTACTTCAACCTTTAATGAAAGGGGAAAGCTAGAATTCTCTCCAAAAGTAAACAGTGGTCCAAACAGCTATAATGCAGTGCTGCATTATTTTGCAAAGACACCACCCAATTAATGGTGTCTGCCAGCAGCCTGTTTGGCATGAGAAATACACTGGTTAGTTAAAACCTTCCCCACTCCAAACCAGGAAGAAACAGCCTGAAACTCAAAGGAGGATGACCAGAGGAGGTGCATCTGAAGCAGCAGCCAGCCCTTCCTAGGTGGCCAGGGTGGGAGGAGAGGGAGGGAGGGGTCCCAGCTGCACAGGGCTGGAGGAATCCGGGGTGAGGAGGTTAATGACCTGACATTGCTGCCATGCTACTCCTTTGTGCTGGGCCTCTGCAGAACCCTGGATGGGAAGCATCTTTCTTCCAAACAGCTCCCTTGCCTCTTCCAAAACCTCAACCTAATCCCAGCAGCTTTTGTATGAAATGAGCACTTTTTGTGCTAGTTAAGCTGTAGGGTTTCTGGTTCCAGTCAATGTGCACTCAAGAGGTCTGTTTTCTGTGGGAAAGAAAAAAAAAAATAGGAAAAGTTGTGGAAAAAAGGAGCGACACTATTGTTGATGCAAATGTTAAGTGAATTTCATTCTCTCTGTAATTTCTCCTGGAGATCATGACATCCCAGTTATGATAAATAAAGCGTCTTGGTTTCTGGGTCCAACCTTTTTTTCTGCAGTTACATACAGGCAGCACATTGCTAGAATTAAGGCATTAAACTAAAGATGTTCTTTAAGCTGTTTATTGAGGAGGATTGCTTCCTTAGAGATTTTGTATAAAAAATAGTTCAGTGCAACCTCAAATTTATAGTTTGATTCAAAACTGACACTGCAGAGTTTTACATGTTTTGAAAAAGGCTTCAGTACCGGACATAGAGTTTCATTTTTAATGTTAGATTTTAATAATAGGCCACTTTTCTTTTATAATAGGATTATTTTACAGATGAAAATAGGGTACTAAAAAAGGACCCTCAACAGGATTACCACCTGGAATACGCCATGGAAAACAGTACACATACAATACTGGCTTTTAGCAGAGAGCTGCACACTTGTGACACAAATGACAAGAGCATAACGGTAAGAGTCTCTGACTATATGTACACAGATGAAGTAATTAATACAGGGTAACTGTATCCATGGTTATTAAGCTGGTAGTTAGAATCTTTTTTTAGTGAAAGAACAGAATTAGAGAAATTCACTTGCCAAAATACCTGTTTGCACAAATTAACCAGGTGAAATATTTGTCCTAGTTTTATTAAGCTATTGTGTTTAAATTTCAGCTTTCTTTGTTCTTCTACTTTAATACATTATGTTCTGTAACTTCTAAAAAACGTACACAGGATTGAAATAGATACCTCTGGTCCATCAAGTCCTATATGCCATTGTTACAACCATTCAAGAGAGACCAAATTGAGAAATACTTTTAAGATTCTGCACTAACTTGCAATTGATCTTTGAAACAGATTTTTTAAAAAAATTGGAGAAGATATATTTAAAGGGTCTGTTTGTTTTATTTCTTTATTCAAAACTAAAAGTGAAAAAATTTTATGGTAAAACTTTTCCGTGGTAAAATAATTTTCATGATAAATTCTTCTGTTTCCCTACGGGTTGCTGTGCTATTTCCTAAGTGTACTTTTAAATTACTTGAAGCTGATGACTTCGGTATTGGAAATGACAGATAGGTTAGAGAGATTTGCAAGGCTTCCTATGCTTTGGCTTGTTTACTCCTTCTTTTAGAAACATTACTACAAGGGTAAAATACTATATTCATTATCTGTGTTTTTACAATATATGCACTTATGGCAACATGAGAGGCTGAAAATGCAGGAAGAAAACCCCACCTGTATAAACCACCAGTTTTCCAGGCAGTTAATGGATCTCTGGTTTGCACACCTGCTCCAAATTCACAGTATAATTTAGCATTTTGAGACACTTCAGGATTTATTATAGCACTTTGTCTCAAGGGTCATTATTGTAATCTGAGAATCTGAGGTTTACAGAGAACTAATTTGTGCGGTGGCTGAAGATTGATTTTTAAGACGTAAATCTGTTCTGTAACTGAATGTTAATTTTCCATAGTATCTAAGGACAACAGTTGACTGAAGGTATTCACATTTTCACAGACCTGAGCTTGGAAAATGTTTGGGGGGAAAAATTTTGGTTGCTGATCAAATAAGTAACATCTCTAGAAAAATGTTTGTAATGCATTTAGTTGGTTACTTCTTTATGAGTCTGTTCTGCCATTTGAAGATACGATTTCAGTTCACAACATTAGAGAAGGAATCTTATCAGAGAACAATTTAATTTCTGTGTATTTCCAATTAACCTACTGAGTATAAAACATTATTTATTTCAAAAGCAAAACTGTGTAGGTAGATGACTCCTCATCTGGAATACATTGTCATTGCTTAAATGCACCTAAGTCACAGCTATTGTAGAAATTATAGGAAATGTGTAAGGAAGATGTTGCCCCTATCCCTTGTGGATATTTTGCTTTGTTTTTTCAGGAGAGCACAGTGAGGGTAATATGGGCCTACCACCACAAAGATATGGGAGAAGCAGGTAAAAATTACCATGGATCTAATCGTGGTACAAAGAGTCTGCGTTTGCTGAACCCTGAGAGGGAGGAAGTCTCATCTGCCTCCTTGCCCTACTTTGACTTGACAAACAAAGACGTAAGTTACTCCATGTTGTGGGTTTCTGTGGAGATGGGAATAAGGTGGTAGCCAAAGCCTTGGGCTTCCACAATGGGTAGTGTGACTTTTATGTATAGATTAAATGTAAAGAAGAAATTCTTCACTATGAGGTTGATGAGGCACTGGAACACACTGCTGAGAGAAGCTGTGGATGCCTCGTCCCTGGAAGTTTTCAAGGGATGGGGCTTTGAGCAGCCTGGTCTAGTGGAAGTTGTCCCTGCTCAAAGTAAGGAGTTTGGAACTGGGTGATCTCTAAGGTCCCTTCCAACCCAAACCATTCAGTGATTCTATGATAATATTGTGTCCTTGCCCTTTTTATTAAGACAGGTGCCTGTACCAGACAAGGACACAACATATTGGTGCCAAATGTTTAAGATTCCTGTACAGCATGAAAAGCATCACGTGACAAAGGTGAGTGAGTCAGACTCAGAAAATTTAGAGGAATTTATATAAGAATTACACTTCAAATCAGTTCTTGCACTTTTGAAGTTTTTTTCACTGCTAACTGGAAGGAAAACAAGACCTCTTGTCTGTATTCACAAATATGGATCAAGTGTTTGTGTGTGTGTGCCCTGACAACTGGCATGCACAGTGACAGACCATCTTTCTTGCAGTTCTTTACTCCTTCATCCTCTCTCCCTTAAGAAAATGAGATTGAAAATAATTTCTGTCAGTATGTGTTTTTGGCAAGGTCTAAGTAAAATTGTCTAAAAGCATGTTACATCAAGTTTCTACTTTTATATAAGAATTTAATGAATTTCTTTTAACAGATAGTAATTTTAAATTAAAAACTAATAGTAATTTTAAATTAAAAAATATTTAAATGATGATGTTTGTTCAAATAAAGGGCCAGGTTCTTATTTGATTCCAGTCATCTTTCTTGTGATGACCAATGTGGAGCCACATTACATCACATAAGAACACACACCAGTATTTTCAGCAGTTTAAAACCTAAATATCATTTAAAAAAAGAGATGAACATTGTCATTTATTTTAAAAATAATGAAAATGTGTGAATAAACATTCACACAGTACTCAGCAGGATCCTAGGTGATTTGAAAAGCCACATGCATAAACATGTTTTCCTATAGCTCATTTTATAACTTTTCTTTCTTTTTTAAATTGAAAGCCTAAGAGTGCTGAGGGAAAGATGGTTCTCACATTTCTCCTCAAAAGCAATATACTGAAGACCTTATAAAACAACAGATACTTATTTTTCTAATGTGCTGAAGATAGCACAGTGAAATAGTTCTGGCCTTCATTTTTATCTTTCTTTGAACCCACAAGTGCATTAAGTGTAGAATTCTATTTCTTCTTTTTTGTTACAATTGTCAGTCATGTTCCTTCAGTGCATTCAACAAGACTGAAATTTTAAAATAATTCAAAGAACTTTAACATGTAATCTCAATGTCTGTATGAAAAATACCTGTGATTACTCTGAAATATTGTGTGTTCCTTCACTTTATCAGAATGAACAATTGCAAGGCCCAAATTTTTGCCTTCAGGTACTTCATCTTTATTCACATTTGAAATTTGTGACAGCTACTTTCACTGTATGAAATGGAGAATTTGCTCATGTTGCTATATTTGTGTCAGGATCCCTTGTTTTCTGCTTTCAAGTGAGAGACCTTCAAAATAGTAGTATCAGAATCAAGCTTTCCATGTTGAATTTGATGGAAGTAGATACTTGCTGTTCTGCTGAAAAGTTCCCTAGAAGTATTCATTATTTGTAATTTCTGAATTTTTTTCCTAAATGCTTTGCCTGACTGCACATATAGTTTCTAAGTCTTTTAAAAAATAGTGTTTGGTTGAAGCTAAAACAAGATTTTAGCTCAGAAATACACTGGCTGATTTTTCAGAATAATTTTATGTTCTTTATTTTTACAATAATGTATAAAGAATGTTAAAGTTTTAGAAATCATTTTTTCAAATCAGCATATTTTTTATAAAGTTAAAAATTAGAGTAGAATCCTCAGTGATCCTCCATCTTCAGAAAAACAAGAAAATTTCATATTGTTGCTTAAAAATTTTTGGAGTGAGAAAAATAAATACAGAAAGAGAGTAGATTTAAGTGGGAGCAGTTCCTTAGCCTTTCTTTTCAGGGGCACTTATATTTTCCAATAAGCGATGTTTTTAGATGCCACGTAGAGGGTTGTTGTGGAATTGTATCTATGTGCTCTTGCAAACTGATTAAACATTTCCTAAAGCCTACTGATACACAAAAGATGGGGCTTATGGCTACTGGGGAGGATATTAGCTGTGCAAACAGAGCTTGGGTTTCACAAAGGGAAGGGTGGATGAACTCTCTGGCCTGATCAAACTGTCTGGGTTAGTTAAATACTTACATAGGTGTTGATTCTGGATTCCTTCTGTAGCACAGTTTTCACACAAACCTACATGTCATTTTCACAGACAAAAAAAACCAGTGTAGACATGGTACAAATTTGTCTGTGGCATAATTTAGTCTACTTCAGTAGTGTACATGGGAACTGGCTTTGACCATTTCTGTGCTCCTGTATGATTTTGTGGGGTGCTGAACTGCTCAGTTTGGCACTTGCTGGACAATGTGTGCCATCAACTGTGTGTACTTAGCTGCGCTGATGTGTAAATCTGCTGGGGCTCAAGTAGGTGCAACAGCCACAACTGGAAATTTTTTCCTGCATTCCACTGTTCTCTGTCATTTCTTCCTCTTGAAAATTGCTCTGAGCACTTTGTAATAAAGTACTTTTTAAATATCAGTTTCATCAGGAAAGCATGAAGTTTTAATGAAGGAAACAAACAAAAAAATCAGACCTGTCATTAAAGATAGATGTCAAGACTTTTAATTGTCTCTGGCTAACAAATACCAGATTCTGAATTCAGATTCTGAATTTAAAAGGATTTTTAATGCCTATTGAGGATGCATTATTTAAAAAACATTATGCTTTAAGCCAGAATATATTTAAGATATTTACAAATATGTTTTGTAAATACAATCTAATGGTGCCACATTGATAACTAACTGATAATACTTGGCTCTTAGGGTTCACCTGCAGTAGTGTTTTAGTTTCTTCTCTTTGCACAAAATGGAAGAAATTATTAGAGCAAGAGATCTCAATATTAATCAAAGATAAATTATGTAAGACCTTAGATCTTTTCTTTCTCTTTACCTAATATTCATGTTACTTCCCAGGAATCACAGGTAAGGGGAAATGGCATATTTTCATTGATCAAGCTGCTCTACATGATATGTAAATTGTGCAGGAGATAAGACTGTAATCTTCTGTTCATCTCATAGGTAGAATAAGGACATGGATAAGTAATTTCTCCTTATGCTGTCTTTACCAATGGAGAACAGATCTTCACTGCAATAAAGGGGCATCCAGCCAGGTTTAGAACTTCTCTGTTAAATCTTCTTTTGTTTCACATTTCTTGCAACATTCTCCTCAGGGAAGAGATTGTGTCTTCCTACATGTCCCTACAATGCCTTCTGTTTCTAATGCCTCCAGGAACTTTTGGAGAGACTACTCATAATAACATGCCTGCTAAGAAATAAAACACAATAAGACAGTTTCTCAATAGCTGGGCATAAGAATGACAATAGTTACCCAGAGAACAACCAAAACCAGGCACTGAGCTGGTTTTGTGGCTCTAATGGTTTACATTGCTCCTCAGCCTTAAACTGCCTACCTGGCTGAATTGTGGCTCCTTGTAAATTTATTAAACTTCTACAGGATTCCCGCCCCCAGGGCATTTTCTATTAACAGAACCAATTATAAGTGTAATAGGTAAATTTTGAAAATAATATAGGCAGAACAGATGAAAGGGATTGCTTGGAGGTAATAGGCATTCAGGCATTCAAATCAGTGTTTGCAGGATGGCCCTGCAGTGGTCCCAGAGTGGTGGACTTTGGCTGCTCTTCACACGGGAGAGCACATGGCTGCCTGTCTGCAAACTCCTCCTGCAGCTACGTGTGCACTGGCCTGTTCTGCTGCTCTGAGCTTCAGGCAGTGGTGTGTGCCTCAGGCTCACTACTCAAGGGATTTTCACTTTTCTCACATGCAGAAGTTAGCCGGGAGCTTTCTCAGAAGTAGGTTTCATAGAAAAAAGCATTCTGATTATTAGCCCAGACTTTCTGGCGATGGGTTTAAGACTGTGTCTTGTTGGGATTATTTGCAGTTCTTTGTAAATGTCATTATTCTGACTGGTCCTGAATATGCCATTTAATCACATTCCTAAAGAAAAGTCTCTGGTTTCACCACCTACACCTCAAGAAGAAACTCCCCTCCAGCAGGACCTCTCAGAAGGATGGAGAGCGGGATCCACTGGTAGAGCAGACACACGGGCAGGTCCACACACCTACCTCTGCATGAAAATGTTTGTCTCCCTGCTAAAGCCATGCTGAGTGCAGGTCCCTGGGTGTGGAGAGCCAACACACACAGAGACACCACTGCACCAGGGCTGGGAGCAGGGCTGACAGAGACAGTGGTGATCATCCCAGGGAGCACACCATGAAAATGGGTCTCTGCAGCATCCTCCCCCTTGTAAATTACCTGCTTTGTCTATTTCTTTTTGCTCATTCAATTAAGAAAAAAAAAAAGTTATTCAGTGGCAGCAGATTGGATCTTTTGAAATCTTACGATTTTTGTACTGTTGAGGTGTCCAATTTTCATGATTGTCACTGTGTGTGGATATGTGTGTGCTGACACACTCTCTATTTTGACAAGTTTAGGACTATTTGCTGATAGTTAGGTTTTTTCTGACTATTTGCTGAATTTATTTTTTCCTTGCTGTGAGCAGACATCATGAAAATGTTTACCAGCAGCAGGAAAGTGAAAATTTGTTCCACACTCGTGAGAAATACTTCCCAGTGTTTCAGTAAATACAGATCTTGCTTTATATTCAAAGCTTGTTCTTAACTGCTTTTTCTACTTGTGGTTCTATAGATGCAGCTCTTTTTTATTACTACCTTTAGTTTAGGTTTCAATACTCAATGTCTTCTGTCACTTCAATATAACTATATTGCTTATTCAAATAACTGTGTCTGCTAAGGATTCATTACTCTGTCTTCACATTTACATCAGGTCTTCCGTGTGCTTGACTGTTTTTTCTGCTGCAATTAAAAGACCTTAAAATGCAGGGTTTCTTCTGTCTCTAGATTTTCTGTGAAACCTCTAGACCTGTGGTGTCCCTCTCCACCTGACAAATTGTTTAATGCTGTGTGTAAACTGCAAATTTAGAGCATATACTGGTGAAAGACTGGTATGTATATCCTACATGCCAGACGTGCCATAATGTATTTGTGTGAAGCTTTTTAGCATAGCATGCTTCTGTTAGTTCCAACACTGTAAATTTCCCCCCTATACTTTCTTAATTTCTTTTAAAAACAGTTTTTTCCTCAGGAAAAGTAGTTCCCCAGGCTTCATTAGTAATGATCCCCTAGTCAAAAACATGTCAAATACTGACTTTCACTCCAAGAATAGGAAAAACATTCTATGTAAAATAAATAAACCCAAAAATTGGGTAGTATGGTCACTTAGCTGTATCTGCATGTCTTTTCTCTAAGAATAACTCTTTTTTTCTGTAGTTCTAAACTTTATAGGTTGTTTCAAAACTAGCATAGTCAGAGAAATACCAGCAGAAATGCTGTTGTGTGGCTGTGCCCAAGAGCATAAAATATTTCTGATTCTGGAAGGGAACTTTTTAAATAGGACATCCAGTTTTAGAGGACATTTGGTATTGGAAAGGAGGATAGTAGTTGCATTTTGTAAACTCTTAGAAGTTTTGGTTCTTGTATAAAGCAGTCCTTTCATGTGCATTATTTGAACCTGCTTATGAGAATGGTGTAAGCGGGTTTAGCTCTGCTGAAATGGGGAAGAAGCCCCACACTGGGGATTAAGCTGTGTGGTCAAAATTCAGTACCACTTCAGTATAGCTGATGAATACTCAGGCAGCATATTAAAATTTTCAGCCAAAGATATGGGCTTCCTCTCATCTAACTTATCTATGGGTCTGAGCCAGCTGCTTAACTGACCTTACAGTTGCAAAACTAGCTGTTTGTATCATCCTAAAGGATTTGTCAGAAATGTATGAGCTCAAGCATCCCGTGTATGGTTCAATCTCTCTCTCTACTGATGGATGAGAGAACGCAGACCACCAGCCTGTATTAGATAAGTAACTCCCAGGTGAAAGAATCAGGGGAGACATATCCCAACCAAAAGGTTCAGGGGAGAGAAGAGACTGGAGTAAAAGCAAAAATTGCAAAATAATACTCTTTTTAAAAAATCTGCCTGTGGGAGAAATGATCTTTTCTCAACCACAGCCCTGTGTAATTTTTTTGGCACTAAGCTTACAATGTGACTTGTGAAACAGGCTAATCATATAACCAGAAAAATACTTAATTATTTAGCATTAGCTGAGAAGTGTTACATTAGGCAGATTTTTATTTCAGCACTAAAGTTTTTCATTGCTGGTCTCCTTAGAAGAGGGAGCCTCTCTTCAATTAAAGAAAGGCCTGTATTGGAACACACCAGCAGCTGCCAGTTAATCTTCATGTTCTGTTTTGCGGCAAACTGATAAGGAAGTAAAAACTCCAAAAAACTTGTTGCCAAGGGTAACTCTGCTTTTTGACAGTGGAATGCTTTAGTAATACCAAAGACCCCAGTGTGAAAATACAAAGGGACTCCAGTTTAAGAGACTGATTGATTGGAAGCCAGAAGGGCAGCTTGTAGCCTGCAGTACCTAAATGAGGGCACTGATTTTTAACTTGAGTGATACCAGACAGTAACTGCTTGTTACTCTCTGGCCTGAACTTTTACATTTTGCTAAATGTGATAACTCTAGCAGATTGCATCATACAGCCTGACATAAACAAATGCTCTATATTTTCCCATGCATTCCCCTACAAAGCAATTTCAGCCCCAGTAAATTAGGTTGGCAACCAAACAATCATCTTACGCTGCAGAGCTTGTAAGCTATCTGCCCTTTGATCTGCAGGGCTGGATCTTTGGTGCAAGCCTGAATTGGCCCATTAGGCTTTGCAGTGCTAAAGATTCATGTAACTGAACAGGCTGAAAATTAAAAGTTTCCCAAGCACTGTCTGAGGGAATAACAAAAATGCATTATTGTCTCATGTTCTGCTAAATTATTTCATATGCAAAGTTGTTTAAGGTATTATTCCATTCTGTGATCACAGATTAAATTATACATGACCATGGATTTTACTGTCCTAGCAAACTTTAGAATTCTTACATGTTTTTATATTACAGTATAATCATTTCATTTCTCTTGTGAATCTTAACTATAAGGATTCTTAAATTATACAGTTATTGCTGCATTATTTATTCCATACGTGCCATGCAAAAATAACAAACTTAATTTCTATCATCAGCAAAATTGAATGTCTAGTTAATTTAATCCATTTTCTTCGATTTTTGGTTTCTAAACAAAAACAACATCTATCCATTATGGCAATGTATTGACCATGCCAGAAGGTGGTAGGAAAATATGTGTGCTGTGTGATTTTTTGGTTAAATAAAAGTCAGATGACAGCAGCCTTAATTTAAAATGTGACCGAAAGTAAGCATGGAAAAGGGCAAAGTACAATTTTTGTGAAGATCTCTTGAGTTTTACCTCCCAATTCTGAGAGGATTTGTGGGGTGATCTTCAGGAAACCCTTGCTGTCTTGTGTCTTTTTCTTCCTCATCATTAGCTTTATATATGATTTTCAAGTAAACCTATGACTAGGAGATGCATGGAAAAGATAAGAAAATTGTCCACAGCCAAACATCCAGCACTCCTTATCATAGCAGGCAACAAAACACTTCAGAGCAGCACTGGGGCTTAGATGAGCAGTTACAAAGCACCTTTTGTACAAATACCAGAACAGCAGGCTTATAGGTAGTAAAATCTCTCTTGATGGGGCTTGTGTGGATGGATCGCAGAACAAACCCAGCTTGGTCCTATCTTGGCATTGTTTCTGAAGATCAACCTTCTAATTCAGACAAATCACATTGTAGCAGCATCTTAAACAAATTTTCAATAAGGCAAATTAAAGTGCTCCAGTGGTATTTAAATGGAGCAGAACTTTCTATTCCTATCTAATTGAAGTATTTCTCTTCAGTACCAATGTTTTAATCTGCAACCCCAGCTACTGGTGGTAGTTTTCAGAAAATGGTATTATGACTCTTTCCGTCTTTGCTTTCACTTGCAAGGCACGGTAGTCACAGTTACGAACAGAGCATAGATTCATAAACTCCACATTAGTCACAGTGGAAAAATAGACAGACAATGGTCAGAAAAGGCCTCTCCACCATGTCCACACATAACAGACTGTATTGGGTTTGCATGGCTATGTTTTGGTGGCAGGGGGCTACAGGGGGGCTCCTGTGAGAAGCCACCAGAAGCTTCTTCCATGTCCAGCAGAGCCAATCCCAGGTGGCTCCAGGATGGATGTGCCACCAGCCAAGGCTGGGCCAATCAGAAACGGTGGGAACGCCTCTGGGATAACAGATTTAAGAAGAAGAAGAAAAAAGAGTTATTGTGAGATGTAATTGTGGCCAGTGAATAGCAGAGTGAGAACATGCAAAAGGAACAACTACTCAGACCCCAAGGTCAGTGCAGAAGGAGGGGCAGGAGCTGCTCCAGATGTACTGGGGCTGAGATTCCCCTGCAGACCTTGGTGAGGCAGCTGTGGCCCTGCAGCCCATGGAGGAGCCCATGCTGGAGCCCATGCTCACAGAGGAGGCTGTGAACCTGTGGGAAATGTGCTGGACCAGGCTCCTGGGAGGGGCCTGCAGACCCATGGAGAGAGGAGCACAATCTGGAGCAGGTTTCCTGGTAGGACTTGTCACCCTGTGGAGGATCCATGTTGAAGCAGGCTGTGCCTGCAGGACTGCACCCTGTGGAAGAGTGACCCACATTGGAGCAGTTTATGGAGAACTGTCGCCCATGGGATGGACTCATGTTGGAGAAGCTCATAGAGGACTGTCACCCATGACAGGAACCCCACCCTGAAGCAGGAGAGAGACTCCTCTCCCTGAGCACTGGGAAGAACAAGGTGTGATGAACTGACCATAACCCCCTTTCCCCACCTCTCTGCACTGCTGTGTCCTTTCTATTACTGTGTCTTAAGTTGGTGGGACCAAAACTGTGTCTTTCTGTTTTATGAAGTGCCAATCACAGTTTTGGTTTCTAGATAATTGCTATGGTATAATTTTAACGCAGACTTGAAAAGAACCATATAATCTGAAAATAGCCCTTGTTGTGTGACTTCCTGCATGTGTTGATGGATGATGAAGCCTTGCAGAAGGGTATAGCAGGATCTGACTCTGGGTGAGAAAATGTGGAAACACCATTAATGTGATCGTTGCTTAACTACATTGATTTTGTAAGCCCTCTTAGGTTTGTATATTAACCCTGTGAATATAAATTTTTAGAGACTTAGGAGCAATAGTTTCTTCCTGAGAGCTGCTCTGGAGACTGTCATGTCAAAATCATGAGCCTTGTGCTTATTTTATCCCCTGCTTTCCCTTCAAACTGAAGGTGCCAGGGTGTGCAGGTCCGTGGCTCCTCTAGGAGCTCAATATCGGAATGCCTAAGGTCTTTTTCACATGTGGTCCCTTTTGGTAACCCCTCACAGAAATCAGCATGTCATTTTCAGAAAACATGTTTCCTGGTAGCGTGCTTCTTTATGTGCAAAACAAGAAAGGGACACGCTGTCAATTCTCATGTGTTCTGTCTTCAGGCAAAGCTGCCCGCTCACTCCCAAGCAGGAGGAGAAAAAGTGTAGTGTTATTTAGCTGCATGATCAAGGGGATTGTTTTGCAGTTCTACAATGGAATTTAAACCTCTTCCATTGTGGCCTTAAAGAAATAGACATTGCTGTGCAAGAATGGTGATTCCATGAACAAACAGGAGTACCTTCACTGACTTTATTATTTATAGTATTCAAATTATATGTTCCTCTTGAATAAATATAAACTCTTTATTGGCTACCCATTTTGGCCTTAGGCCTGAAACATATTTGGTTACATATTACCTTATTATGATACTGTTTTCCTAAGGAAGTAACGATGTTCATGATTAATTGCCAGTTAATTCTGCTTGAAGTGTGTCAGCTGTGCTGCGAGACTATGGCCATCCTGAAGACCACAACCAATGCCAGTGGCTCTGCTCCTTAGGAGAACAATGAGTGTACAGCCAGGATGCATAACCAAATGAAACATGTTTTTGCTTGACCTGAGCTTTTTATGAGATTTCTCCTCGGGGTTATACTTTTTAACTATTACTAAATGCATTATCTTAAATCTTCAGGCATACATCAGGCAGAAACAATGTTTTGTTGGTATTTCTTTGAGGTATCCGTCCTTTGGATTTAGTCAAAATTACTGTAAGTCTTTAAAGTCTGAAACTCCTTATGAGTGGCAGAGTTCCAGGTAATTAATTATGAATAAGAACTTAAGAATGGGCTTGATAGCAGAGAGAACAAGAAATCCTAAACCTATCTCTAACTCTCATTTTTAAATGTTTGGGCTTATTGTTAATTATGTTTTTTTTGATTCTTCTTTCTTAGTTAAAATATTTGTTTGGTAGAGTGACCTGCAGAAATTCTGGATGTACAGGGTAATTATTAGTAGCACTGTAGGTGGATAGAAGAATTTATGTAAATTTAAATATATAGACTTCTCTCCAAGCTAAAAGCACAGCAACATTTTAATTTTACCTGAAAGTACATATTCTTTTCCAACAAAAATTCTAAACCTTAAAACAGAGGTATGGTAATTACTTCCTAATGCTGTATAATAAAACCTAAGTAAGAGTCTTTGTTGAGCAACACAGTCACAGACTAAACAAATCCTGTTTTTTACACCTAGAACAGGAAATATCTGTGCTTTGAATAATATTTTCCGTTCATGTGGTAAGGATCTTTCATCCTCAGTGATGTTAGAATTTTTGTTCTACATTTAAAAGAATATCCCCAACCAGTTAAGCCCAAATGCCAACAATACGGCTTCAATCAATCAATCATATAACATTGTTATTTCAAATAAAAATTATGTCTGGTATTTGAATCTCACTTTGGGGAAAAAAATACAAAAAACCAACCCTCCACACATATTGAGTGCCAATCACACAAATTTCAATGCCTTAAATTGCATGGAAGTTTCAGTCTGGAAAATTTCCATCCTCCAAGGAAACCTTACCTAATCTCATTATAAGATTAGGGCTGGGGATGGTTTCTGTCGCCTGGGCCTTTTTCTTGTCTTCGTTTCTTTTTTTATTTAAATACAAAAATCAAGAGCTGTCACTAAATGCTCAGGTTATATTTTTCTCCAGCTGGAGGGATGAAAAATGTGTATGAGAATATTTATGTTATGCAGGTATCCTCCCTGTTGTACCTCAGACTTCCTGCAGTTAACTCACCAAAATATACACCTTTCTAAGCGGTGTAGTATAAACTCAGAAGCACTTGGAATAGAGATGATTTAACGGGATTTGTTAGAGGTGATGACTGAATTTAGGATCTGGATTGTACAGTGAGAAAACAGGAATGAGCACGAAGCTGTGTACGTGCAAATGATCTCAGGAGAGATTACAGCAGCTAGTTCCACGCTAGACTGCAGCCAGCTGAGCAGTGGAAGTGTCTTTTTCAGCTCGTAACTATTCTGTGGCATTAATTTAATGCTTTCTGACAGGGTAGGGTGGAGGCATGGGGAGGATGGTCCCTTCCTGACCCCAGAATGCCTTAACTCCTGGCTAAAAGTCTGCAGCAGATTAGTGTCCCAGATGTGACACTGGTGTAGGCAGGCTCTTCTAGTAACATGAGAGAGCTGTTTGGTTGTTAGTCTTAAAATCCTGGTCTGCCCTGGAGTATGAACTTCAACATCTACCCCAGCTTAGAGGCCTTTCCAGCTCTTGTTTTAGCTCAGCACACTTCTGGGTTTTGTGCAAGAAGCAGTGTTAGGCAGCAAATGTCTGGTGGGTTTCTTTCAGAATATTTATAGGAAAATAAAACCATATTACTGAGAGCTTTTTCCCAAAATGCATTGATTTTTTTTTCTGAAAAAGACCCAACTTTATAAAGCCAAATATTTTAAGTATTTGCTTTTCTGAAGAAAAATCTAAACCCCTGAAAGTGATGTTTTAGATAAATATTTGATAATTTCACAATTTCATTTAAAAAATTTCAGAAAAAATCTTGATAAATTTTAATGAGAAGAAATCATGTCACCCTTTGAAAAAATTTTCTAAGATAATTTTTTAATATATGTGCTTGGTACACATTTTCAAAAGAAGTACAAAGACCGAAGTAATTGGTAGGAATGTGAAAGTTCTTCCTGATGAGGCGTACAGAAAGCAGAGACCCTGTAACTTGGTCTTCTGCAAAATTTTCAAGTGAATTCAGCCAGTACTCAGTTTCACAGCCATCACTTTTTGCTCTGAGTAATCACAGACATGGCAATTTCATATAAATGAATTAACCAACCACAGACTGGAAACTCTCGTAGATGTAGCAGTGCTAGTATAAAAATCAAATTTTTACTCTCTATTTTGAGACTAAATTTTTTTTTCCCTGTGTCACCACTGTCAACCTACATGAGGTGTTGTGTAAGGCTGCAGCCTTATTCAGTGTCATTTACATGGCAATATACCATACCATCGTGTCTTTAAGGTGTCAGAATTAATTTGGAACTACCTGTGTGAGCCAGAAAAAAAAAAAATCATTATTTTCTTTGACATTTTAGTTTGGAAACATTGCTGCAAACACATCAGAAACCTGTTGTTATTTCTATATATGAGAATAAAGTCAGGTTTTTGTTCCTGGTATGTGGTGGGCCATATTTTCTAAGTAGGGACACTATGGTGAGATTACGGATGTATTTGAATAACTTTCATCATTTCCACAAGCAGGCATAAAGAACAAACTATATTTATTACCATCAAAGAAATCAGAACAAATAAAAAATAGAAAAGCAGGAATAAGCAAGAAAGACTTCCAGGTTTCTGGAGATGTTGTGAACTTGTAGGAAATCTAACTTCTTGTAACGCTTGAACTGTTTGCCTTTTCCTCCTATTTAATACATCACACATTAATATCTTGATCCTGCTTATCATCAACTTGAGATGCAGGGCACTGTTGTGTTAAAATTTTGGCTTCCTTTATAAGGAAAAAAAAAACCCAAAACATATGACAGTGTTCAGATTGTGCAATAGATAAAGTGATAATAGGAAACAGAGAAGAGAGGAAGCAAAACTGAGGATGAGTAAACTGGCCCTGGCAGATAAAAACATTTTCTTTATTCATGTGATAGCAGGCTGTTGACTAAAATAAGGGCTTCTGTTAAAATGAGAGGTGGACAGTACATGTCATCTGGTTTAACATTATCATGACTAGAAATTTTTTTATTTTATATTTTTTGAAAGTCAGCTTTTTCACAAGTCTTAAGAGTTTCAATGCCATGAAAGGAGCTCTGTAAAACCTCTCAGCCTGCCTGATGAGTACAAACGAAGCACCATGACCATGCTTTTGGTTGCAGAAGGCAGTGCCTTCACTTACATTTGAATGTGATATTTTTTAAATGCTTCCTTCCTTGGGAGTCCTAATTTGAAGTGCTGGGGGTTTATAGTACATCTGTTATTTTTTCTTCTGTTAGTGGAAGTCAGGTTCATGTATTTCAGTGTGCTCAGTTTGAAAGACTTTCTGGCCAAGCTTTCAAGAAGGGTGGAGAGAAAGAAGCTTAAATAAATGATCATGAATAATAAACCATGATCTTCTTCCTGCAGGTTTTATGAAAAACAGGAGAGGTTGGGCCTTGTTGCATGCACTTATGTTTTGCAATCCCAAACACTTTGGGCATTTTGATGTGGATTGGATGTAGGGCTTTTGTTCTCCATGCCTCTGGCAGTTAGGAAATGTCAAGCAGAAAATGCACTTTGCCTCCAGGGGAAGAAGTCACCGAGGTGACGGGTGGGGCAGTATCTCTGCAGGCTTATTCACAACACAGCAAAGAGATGAACCCTGACAGCTGGGTCTTCCTTGCATGTCAACAACAGTGAAAATTCCACAGATGAACCTCAAAGAATGAGGTAAAATGGGGAAGATAGGTAGTTACATGCATATTCCTTTTTAGTCTCCTTTCAGTTTCCTTCTTTACTTCTTTGACTAACAAGAGGTTGGTAGGAAGTGGTGAGGGCAGAGGAAGGAAATACATTTCAAAGTCACAGGTTTCTTCATAATTAATGAAAATGAAAGCTGGATTCCCATTTTCACTAGAACCCATCTAAATTACTCAATTATTGCTTGTCTTATTGCTTGACTCAAAGTGTCATTTTAGTGTCCCCATGTAGTAAGAGACCAGAGGAAACAAGATCTTGTTTATCTGAGAAAAAATGAGGTTTGGGAATTACTTTTTGGCTTGGAGCAAGTAATCTGTACAGATATTCTTTGTGGAAAGTCAGAGAGGAAGTGTGAGGCAGCCAAAATAACCAACCTATTCTATAAGCTAAAATGACCAATAGTTGAGTAAATAGGGCAACACTCACATGGGATGTAGAATGGCACATTTAAACCCCTGCTCTAGTTTGGGATTGTATTTTTAAATTTTCTTTTCTGCTGAAATTATCCTAGTAAGTAAATATAGTTAGTTATTCTTCAGATCAGAGATGTGTCTAAGGGCTCTGGTCCTCTTCCTTCTCTTGTTTCATTTAGAAATAATGTTGTGAGCCTTAGGGAGATAGTCATTAAAGTGTTTCCATGCATTTTGGAACAATGCAGGATTAATGAGATTTTCCTAAGTTTTTTTTTAATAGAATTTTGACCATTGTAATATTTTCTTTTTTTCTTATTTATATGCTGTTTAAAAGGGGAAAGTGAAATTTCTCTTTACCAAGTTGTAGTAAAAAAGTGTGAAAAGCATAACTTTGCTGCTGCTCTTCATTATTTATTTCTGCATCTGAAGAGTGTAAGTTTTCCTACAAGATACATTGGAAAGATGTGTAAGGATTTGTTCTAGTTTTTGTTTTTCTTCACTTAGGAAAGCCAAACAAAACTGCTTTTTGAAGTGCTGTAATTGTTTAGGTAACTGACACTGAAAACCAATGACAGGATGTGAGTTTCTAATTTTGGTGATGTCCCATGGTTTTGAGGGGAAGCTGGTTTTGAAGTAGTGATTGTAAGCACAGCAGGTGCTGGGATCTTGTAGCAGCAGGCAGAACTATCACATGTTGGGACAAAAGTCCTCTTTTTTGAGGTAGATATAGGGATAATATTCCCATAACCATTTAATTGACTAACTTATACAGTATGCAGTTTCAAAATTCTTGAGGTACATTCTGGTATTTAATGTATAAGATGCCATGTTATGACTATGTTTGGCCTCTGCAGTACTTGGGTAAATATGCAGGTGTATGATGGAGTAGAGGGAAGAAGCAACATCAAGCTGAAATGGATTTCTTTGTCATTCAGTCTGATATATTGGGGAATACATTCTTATTTCATGGGAAAACTGACTCATCTTCTTCAAAAATACCTTTTACTTCCATAGTGCAGTAATTCACAGTGTTGGTAATGCTAACTGAAACAGGGATTACTGAGAACAGTACAGCTGATACCTTATGGAGTATTTCAATCTTGCCTCCAGAATAAAACTTTGGTGCATCTGAATCAATTGACATTCTTCCACTGACTTCTAAGTGCAGTGAAGTGGGTTGTGCTCTTCTTGGGTGGACATGCAGGTACTCAGCAGCATCTGAGCTCCCCAAGAGCCCAACTTCGATGTACTTTGCAGATTCATGTAAGCAAAGGTGTCCTCGATGGACACAGGCTCTGGCTGCTTCCTCCTGCCCTTTCTCTTTTGTAATTGATCTAGCAGTTTTAACAATATGCAGAGAAAGAAATTGTGTTGACAATATTTTAATGATGTTTTTAATAATGATTTTAATAAACTGCTCCTGCTTACCCTGTTCTTGTCTTCCAGTAGCACGTGGATGTGCTTGCAAAATGAAATGGATGCAAATTTAGGATGCATATGTATTCTTTTCCTGGTTAAAGTAACCTTCTCTTTCTTAATACTGAAAGGCAATACTGCATGGCACCCTGCATCTTAAGAGCTGCATTGTCAAAACTTTTTTTTTCTTGTGAAAATACGAATCTTTATCTTATTGAACTTGAAGGTAAATATGATAGAATGGGCTGAAATCTTTGAAAGCAAAAGCAAGGGAAAAACTCCTTTCTTTTTAATACTGTCTCCTATATGCTGATATTTTGTGGAATATGATCGTTCTGAAGTGCAAAATAATTATTTTCAGATGTATTCATATTTGCCCCAGGGACATCATCTCTGACAGAGATGATTTAACATCACCCATCCAAACAGAGAGCGAACACTTACATGGAAATTAAATAAATTTAGCCTACGCAGAAGTTCTGTGGTCTAATTAAACCGAGGGCACCAGAGCACCACTGAGAGCCCTCCAGCTCATCACTGCCATAAACAGGCTGGAGAACCCAACCTCTCAAGAATGACTTCATGTTAATAAAGTCTTTGCAACCAAGCGGAGTAAAAAAAAAATAATCTAATTTCTTGTAGATGTCAAAAGAATTTTAAAGTCCATTTTGAGCTTCTGAGGAATGTGGGATATACCTCTAGGCTCACCCTAGATGTGCAGAATTTATGGGCAGCTGTAATTTGAAATAGTACAAAAGAGGCAGAAACAGGAATGAAAACCTCTGAATAGTTTGTATTCCCCCTCCTGCTGGAATGTGGCTAAACAAGATTGGGCAGGGAGAAAGAAGAGTGACAGTGCAAGACTGGGATGGAAGAAAAGCAAGATTGTAACAGAGGTTGTTCAGATGCAGTTTTTTTTCTTCCTCCTCATTGATGCACTTGGGCAAAATAAAAATTTTGGAAAATTCGTTCCTTGAGTTTGCAGAGTGCTGAGGTTGCATCTCAAGCTAAGTACAATCTAACACTGAGTCTCCTCTTCTAAAATAAAAGTACCATAGAATTTTTAGTCCTGTCTTCATACCTGCATTGAAATAGTCACATTGAGATATGTTTTCTTTTTTTTTCTTTTCATTTTACCACTGATAGGTTGAGCCATTGATCCAGAAAGGCCATGAGAACCTGGTGCACCATATCCTGCTCTACCAGTGCAGCAGCAATTTGAATGACAGTGTTCTGGACTATGGGCATGAGTGTTACCACCCCAACATGCCAGACTCTTTTCTTACATGTGAGACGGTCATTTTTGCTTGGGCCATTGGAGGAGAGGTAGGATGAATGTCTGCCTAGCATGATTGTAACAGAGGGCTTTGTGAGGGACTGTAACATCATGAAATTTCTTCTTAGTGTATTAGTGATTACTTAATCTGTCTGTTTTTAAGGGTACAGGATCACATAAATGCCTCAGCAGTAAGTCCTCAACCTCCTCTTGGCCTTTCAAGTATGTAATGCAGTAGTCATCCTGAGTGACAACCCAAAAGTAATGAAAACAGTAGAGAAGGAGTTGATGCCTTAGGGGAGAAAGGTAGCTTTGGAGCGTGGAGATCTGTCGCTGTATCAGCTTGTCCCATCTGATGTGGAAATACAGTGCCTCCAGCAATGACCAGTATCTGCTACCTATGGATAATGACAGAAAGAAAAGCAGTGTCTGTACATGACTTCATAAAAGACAGAGGCAAAACTCTCCAAATGAAGTTGTACATAAATTTATTTAATTTTGTGCCTCACCAGGACTTGGTTTCACTGTTGCCCCATTCAGGCATATCATTCTGAAGTTTCCTACCTGTCCAAAGAAACATCATTTCAGTGTAGGAGAGATTCTGTGTTGGTGCAGAGCCAGCATAAGGACCACTTTTCTATGGCAGTGGGGCTTATCTACAGAAAATACAGGCTGTGATTCCATGCTCACCCCAGGCTGTATTTGCAGCTTATTTAATGCTAATTTGGACTTCAGTTAATGCTTTCAGCTGACATAACACAGCATGACTACCAAAGTAATCCCAGCTCTTTACACCCTTGATTCACTGTGTGCCCACCCAAATGATGGTTTGGGCACAAAGAGGACTGGGGTGATGATACTTTCTGGAACCTTCATTTACCAGCCTGCAGACCAAAACCATCTGCAAATGCTGCAGTGTGAGGAAGCTGGAGTTGCTACATAGACCCATCAAAAGAAGTTTAATCCACTATGAGCACTGTCCCTGGTGTATGCTTTGTGCATTTTTGCCATCAGCTATGCTCTGACCTAGTATTTGTACTTTCAACTATCTTAATCTAAGTGAAATTAAAAATTCATATAAATAAGTTATTATTTGACAAGCCCTATGGAGGTTTTTGCAAGGATGATCCTGTTGTTAAAGGTCTGTAGAGAGGAATCTGACAGATCTGGGTTACATTCAGGTTTGCCCAAGTACCCATTTCACTAACTTTAACTTACCCTTATGTAGAATGAAGGTGATAATAATTTTTGCTATATACTACAAACTCATTAATGTCCATCAAGCATCAGTAAATTGGAATCTCAAATTGCGCATTTAAGAAAGTTAGAATGTCAAATTGAATATCAAAATATTAGCTATATACAATAAAATGGTGCAGATTAATTCCAATAAAAGTGAATTTGGTAAATGAGTTCACTTAGGACACACTGGTATTTTGGTTTGAATTGGGAGTGGGCTTTTGAAGCAAGTCTCCCAGTTATCCCCACTTAGGTTATCATCATGAGTGGTTTGAGAATTTGCACAGGCCTCCCTGGGATGAAATTAAAATAAATGTGCAGGGGTTAACCCAACACCTTTAGCAATAAAAAGGGTTCAGTCCATGGGACCTGATGAGAGCTTGTCCAGAGGAGCATCATTTGGGGGCAGTGGGTCCAGCACAAGATGTTTCACCATGCAGAGCTACTTCTTTTGCACTATTGGCTTGCTAAGGGAAGCATAGCCATGAAGATCACCTTTATTGTTCAGATCATTTTACTTAGAATACAGTTACTTGTGCACAAAAAGCCAGTTAATTACATGCAACCTCAGTATTCCCTGGAAATTACTGCTTTTAGAAGCTGAGAACATTTAAAATGTTGATTCACTTCTTCATAAGGGTTTTATTGTCAGACTAAGTGTTTGATAATGCAATTTTTTAAAGTTTAAAATGGAATTTTCCTTTTCTGCTCAAACAATAAATACAGAATAAATAATAATAAGATCATAGGATAATGCAGGTTGGAAAGGACCTCAGGAAGTCTCTAGTCCAGCCTCCTACTCAAAGCAGGGTCAGAGGTGAGATTAGACTAGTTTGCTCAGGCTTCTCCTTTGGGAGGGAATCATGGGATCTCCAATTCTATATTGACATAGTTATTGAGTTAATTGAGTATATAACAGGTAAATTTTATCACAATGCCATGTTCAGAAAGCTGTAAAAGAAGTTATATTTGTAAATTTTATCATTAATATGGTCGCATCATTGCAAGAAGGAGTCAATGTACTAACAAAGAGAAATTAACTCTTAACTATGGCAAAAAATACCTTAACTCTTCATTGATTTCTGTGTGAATTTATTACTAGGGCTTCACCTACCCTCCTCATGTTGGCTTATCCATTGGCACAGCAGCCGACCCTCTGTTCGTCCTTATGGAGGTGCATTATGACAATCCATCATTCACAGAAGGTTGGTAGTCTCACACTCTTTAAAACATGCCAGGCTAGAAAATGTACCATACACAAGTGCTCATCCCTCCACTGCATGAGAAACAGAGCAAATAAAAGCTGAGGGTTATGTTTTCCTGATCAGTAGTTCCTGGTTCATAGTGTTTTTCCTGTTGCCCTT
>VXBB01013350.1:0-124021 GCA_013399915.1 Illadopsis cleaveri | reverse complement strand
TTGTTTTTTTGTTTTGGTTTGGTTTTTTGGGTTTTTTTTGTTTTGTTTTGTTTTGTTTTGTTTTTTTGTTTTCTGTTTTTGGTAGTATTTTTTTAGATAAACATCTACATGTACTGTGGACAGTTTCTGAAGTATAGGCTCAGGTTTCTAGACCATTCACTGGGTAAAGTCAGTTTATCTTAAAAGGTGAGCTTTTAATTTATAATAGTGTTTTAAAATTGTTCTTCCTGAATTTAATTATATTTAGAAGAAGTAAAAGGAAGAAACCAAGGATCCCAGGAAAATCAGGGGAACTTGGAAGATGTCTTTGGGAAAGATAGTTTTTTGTTCTGAAAGAGAAGTTTATTAACCTACTGTATCTGAGGATATTATGGTGGTTGCTACATATGAACTGAGTAACATCCAATGCAGCATAGTATACTGACCTTTCTTTACACCCCCATGTTAAAATAAAATTTGCTATGTGGACTATGGCATTCTGCCTTACTGTCATTTCCCATCTTCATCTTTTAAATTAATTATCTTAATTTATTTTTTTTATTTAGTGACAGACTTTCTGCTTTCGTTGTATGGGATACAATAAACTTCATCTGTGTCATTGATATTGTATGCTTTTTCATCAAATGTTGCATGAAAGCCAAGGAAGTCACATGCTGAAAAATTATGTCTGATTTGGTTGTGTCCCTAAATCCATCATTTTGTTTGAGTTGACTGTGCTGTATTATAATGTTAGTTTAGATGAAGTAACACAAATGAAAAACTGGAAATCGATAGTTTTGTTTCCTTTGAAGCAATAGGAACAATTTGCTCGGATGGTCCCAAAAGACCTGGGAAAATTCAGACAGTGTAGGCAGAGCAGGCTGTTTGTAATCCAGGCCATGCTGCTTCTCCTCTCTGGCAAAATACACAGTGTAAGATTGTGCCAGGAGATCAGGAGTGTAGACCTGGATGCTCCATCTGCTTCAGGTGGGGACAAATGAGTTCTCCTGACTCAACAGCAAACCTGCCACGGGTCACCTTCATTTGTGTGTTTTGGCACCTGCATTTTCCTTGTTTGGGTCTTGTGGTGAAAGGCTGCACTGTTTGCCTCACGTTGTGACCTGGGGTAATGTTTTCCTAAGTGACTCAGATTGGTAGTGACTCTTGGCTCACAGTCAGGAGGAGTTCAAACATTTTTTGATTTAACATGGATGGGTTTCTCTGTTTCTGGTTTTGTAGTCCATAACATTCACTTCTCGTTTGAAAGGTGGCCTCTTCCGAGATTATCAGAAACTGACATACCAGAGTTTTGTCATACATATGAGTGTCTGACATTTAGACGTTAACAACCTCTAACAATTTCTGAAGCAGAAGTACCACAAAAGAAAAATTCAAGTTGATAAGGTTGTACAAATATCTCCAGGAAGGGAGTGATTATGGGTTCCCAAATATTAAAGTTGGGATGTTGTGGGACATGATATATCACCTTAAATGTGATTCATATGTTCCAGAACATGGCTGATTACCATTCTTAATTGGCTATGCACAGTTCATATGCTTTGTTCCTTAATAATTATATGCACTACTCCATCTTAGGTGTTTTAGTGACTGGGTAACTGTCCCTGCTCTATCCCTCTGCCATTTGCTTATCTTAAAATAGGCTGCTGATATCATATTGATGTAAAATTTGGCTTCAGGCACTGCTCTGTCCGTTTTGTTTTTCAGAAGACTAATATAGGTCACTAGGAAGCATCTTACCTTCTCTGAGATATTTCATATGTTTTTTGCATTTTTCATTTTCAAAATTGAAATTATTTCAGTTACTATTCAAAAATACAAAGAAATGAACAGGTGAACTAATAGAATGTAGTTCCTGTGCAAACACTAATTAATCCTTTTTTGTATATATCTTGACTAATAAAAATGACTAATAGAAGACAAATATTCTAAGCATTTAGATTATAAAGGCAACATAAACTATTAATAGATGCACAAACAAACACCTATGGCTAAACATATGTGGGTGAACAAAATGGGTTTGTATTATTTTGACACAGCTTCCAAACAGCAGGCTTTGGTTCTTTAAACAAATTTTTGAAATCAAGATAAGTCCCTGAGTCAGAGCAACATTAAAGTACTTTGTAATTCTCTTGTCTACTTCACTCAAGGTGGGTGTGTTATCTACCAATCTGGGATTTAATAAGGCAATTTTCATGTTTAATTGATACTCTCTTAATTGGAGAGATTATAAAAGGGATGTATTTTTTAATCTCAGGTAGGCTGTAATGTAACAGGCAATCCAAAGCAAAGTGAAAATATAATTAATGATGGGACCTCAGATGAAGAAATAGCTAAAATTCTCAACTAGATGACAGCATGTGGCTTGAAAATCTTAAGAAGAAAAAGCTACATCCTGCATATGGTTTCCCTCATTTCCATGTTATTGAGGTCGATTCCTTGATTTTCATGTAGAAGACTTATGACAGAGCATGAAAAAAATGAAGCAATTTGGTCTGGGTTTTTTTTCTCCTTTAAAAAACTGGTTTTTAGCCATGGCTAACTGTGTTCTTTTGTTGCAGGCTTGATAGATAACTCTGGTTTGAGGCTAATTTATACTCCAGTTTTAAGGAAATATGATGCTGGAGTTATTGAAGCTGGTCTTTGGGTCAGCCTCTTCCACAATATCCCACCGGGCATGCCTGATTTTGTGTCAGAGGGTCATTGCACAATGGAATGTCTGGAAGAGGTATGTCCCTTGCCTAAATCCACTGCTTTTCATTCATGGACATAATTGGAAGAGTCACTTGAACTTCTTGGGTGGATTGATAGTTACAGTTAAAAGATGTGAGCAAAGGCATCTAGTGGTACATGTTGTTTTCCAAAATGTTGTCTTTTTGAACTGGGTACTTGACATGCTCACTACTCAGGCTGCTTTACTTATTTCAGTAATAATGGATGGCACAGGGCTTGCAATGTTTTAATTTTGAGTTCAGTATGTAAGCATACACTGTTTTCTGTGGCAAAGCTATTAATAACTTGGAATAGCTAGACCAGAAAAAAAAAAGTTGAGGCTAATTCAGACCTGTGTATGTGAAAAAGGCTTCTAATGATGAAGTGAAAGCCTGAAAGATATTCTTACACCAACCACAGAAACTGAAGACCTGAAGAGGTTTTGCATTTTTCAAATACTTGGTTTCATTAAGATAACTTAAATGTCTCTGCAGATAATAGAAGTTTAAAATCTGTAGTGGCTGTATAATGGGAGATTCTCATATACTTTGTCATTTATAGAGAAAGGTTGAATTAATAACAAGTTTTACAATGAAGGCCAAATTAGATACAAAATTTAGATTTGTTCTTGGTGATGTTAAATGTTATGTATTGTCCTGATATTTTTCAGCCTTAAAACTCTTGAGTAACCCATTATCATGAGGTTTCAGACCCTAGGGCTGTTCTTGAAAAGCATTGTGATAACAGATTATTTCTACCTTGAGCTCTGAATAAGAATTAAAGTTGAGCATACTCAATGCAAAGTTTAGATCAGTAGATCTCAGCTAGAATGGGAGCGAAATCAGATTTTTGTCAATTTGGAAAAGTTAATTTGCAAATGTTTTTTGCCCAGAAAAAAAGTTTTAGATGTAAATTTACAGTATTTCACTACTAGTTCACTCAAAGATGGAAAGTAGAGGATCTCTCAGTTTAAAGTGCATCTTTTGGCATCATTCATAAGTGCATAGAAATTCCTTTTCACAATAAACATCCACATTCATTACTATCAGCCATTAGCACCAAAATAATGTGCAGGTTTTAGTACGATTCTCTTGCAAGTCTTAAAACTATTAACAATTATTTGCAGTCCAGTTGATTTTCATTTAAAAAAATGTGTGCGTTAGGAGTAAAAACATGTTTTTGTTATAAAAAATAATCACAAAAAAAACTCTAGCCTTTTTTGTACATAAACCCTGAATTTCACTTACAGTTTTGGTTTTGCTCCAGCCTACGTTTTTCAGTAAACTGAGTGAATTCAAAAGGCATTAATGAATGTATTTTCACTCTGTTTGTAGATGGCATTACATTACTTTACTTGGGAGCACAGATGGTGTTGGTTTCTCTTGGCCAGGCTCTAGGTGCTGAGAGACCTGCTGGGATTCAGGTGTTTGCAGTTCTTCTCCACGCTCACCTTGCTGGCAGAGCTATCAGGATGCGCCACTTCCACAATGGCGAGGAGCAGAAGCTGCTTGCCTATGATGACGAGTTTGACTTCAACTTCCAGGAGTTCCAGTACCTGAAAGAAGAGAGAACCATCTTGCCAGTATGACACTCTTAATTATTTTCCTGAAAGTGTTTAAGAGATCATGTGCCTAACATTTTCTCACCTTTAGGATTAAATTTGCTACAGAATTTCTTAGCCTAGCATCATAGAATTCTTGGATGTTCTGGTAATTTTTCCACTTATCGCAGAGTCACTAATGCATTAAAGTTTCAGTGTCCACGAGTCACCACAGAACTGGCTCGATTCACCAAATCAAGCAATTCTTTGGGCATATTTGATCTCCATAATAACTTGATTTGAACTTGACTATCACAAATGTTTGAACAAAGCAGATTAGAAAATCCCTTGTGTGCCTGGCTGTACCATCTTCATGCATCCAGAAAGATGAATAATGGAAATTCCACTGTATGGCTTTACAGAGCTGTGGGACCGAGTAGCATATCTCCAGTGTTAGCACACAGCAAGTATACAGCCTTACAAACATGTTAAAAAATCAGCCAATTCTTCTGTTTGTTTCACAGTTTTTGTTGTTGGAGTAAAAACTCCATGCTCATTTTCCACCTGATGTTTCACTAGTAAACAAAACTCTTTGAAAGAAGAAATCATACAACTCTATCTACTGTATTCCTGAAAATAATGCAACATAACTTGTAGAAATATTCCAACTACAATTATATTAAAAAGCACTAGCTATGCATAGGTATTGCATGAGAAGAGTCTGTATTTCTTTGCATGTCACTCATTTAAAAATTATTCACTTTTCTTTTGTTCCACCCAGTATCTTTTTTAAGTTTTGGCATGATGACAGAAATTTTAGTGCTGAAAGTCTGGGTAATCCAGATCTGGCCAGCAGAGCAGCTTGTCCTGGTGCATGTGAACAAGCATGTTAATAAATTGCCAGATGCAAAATGTCAAAAAATGGAATTTGTTTACAGTTGGAACCACTAAGGGAGAGGGATCTGAAAAGACCATTGAAATGACTGAACTTTGAGTATGGTCAGGAGCCCTATGGTTTAAACTTCAGGGGCTTCTCTTCAAGCCCCTTCCTCTCTTATGTCTCTTCTCCCACACTGTGAGACTTTGATATTTGTACTTTAAAGACAAGAAGCTAAAATTCTAACTTTATATTTTAATTTCTACTGCAAAACCTGGATGTTCAAGTGCAGAATTTACTCTTTGAAGTCAAATTGCTTGTAGTCAAGGGGCTTCAAAGACAAACGGGTGTTACCTCCTTCAGTAAAGAAGGTTGAAGGGTTTAGGAAGAGGGCTGGCAGAAGATGACAGGTTTGCAGAGAAAGCCTGTAATATTTTTAGGAAAATCCATGCAATTATAGCAGAAGGCCTCCTAAAATTCAAGAACATAAGGGTATAGACAACAGAAAAGCTATAAAGGGTATTAAATAGTAACAGCAACTTGACTAAAAAGTCAGCTTGAGTAGAAGATGGAATTCTTTCTCTGAAGAGAACCATGTTTTTTATGCCTTTCATTGTTTTCATCTTATACAAAACTACCAGTGCAGCTTTACATATATCATCTGGTGTAATTCAGAGAACAGTTTAATCAATTAACTAATTGATTAAATTAACTAAGTATGATTAACTAAGTATGATTTAATTAGTTGATTAAATATGATTTTTTGTGTAAGTTCTTGTTATTCTCTCTTTCGATAAGCTCTTCCAAGAGTGTGTCATTCTTTCAGCTTGTGGAGTCCAGGTTATTTGTTTTCTTCACATAGTAGCACTCTCTTCTCCATTTGGAAGCAGCAGATCTAGTCTCACAGAAGGAGCAACTTTCATGAATGTTATCCAATCTATAAGATACGAGAGCCAGAGACCTCACTGGCGGGAACAGCAAATTCCCACTGGAAGCAGTGACACTGTGCCAGTTCACACTATTTCAGAAACCTCTGTCTCCATTTGACTGACATGAGGTTGACGCACCTCCTTCCAGCAGTCTGGAGTACAGATTGTGCTAGCCTTGATCTGGAGAAAACAGCCTGTAGGAAAGGAGAAATTCTCAGCCTTTGAAGGGTGATCTGGTTTTTTTTAGGGAAGTATAAAGGTTGATAAGGGAAGATGATGATACAAAAAAAATCCACTTGATTATCATGGTGATTTTCAGATTTGTACCTGATTAGGTACATGGAGTGAAAGTATTACCAAATAGTAGATCAGTTTGTCAAGACACCAAAAAGTTAATTGTACGTGCTTGAGAAGGTAAGTATTCAGCCTTTCCCACACATATCTGTCAATGTAGTGAAGTCTTTACCTGCCACTCCTCTACTCCCAGGCTTGGCAGAGATATAGTTGTTTTTGTGATGTGGAAAGCCTTCTTTTCCTCGTTTGCCAAATATTTCTATTGAAGTTAGCAGTGTAAATTAGCCTGGGTAAAGTAGCACTAGATGAATTTTGGAGAAAGAATCATTTGTATACATTGTCTTCTATATAATTTTCCAGAAAATTGGATGATAACTGGGTAACTTCATTGCTATTTTAAAAGAAATCCAGACAACAGTCTCAATAAGACTCTTTTTAAATGCATGAGGGATCCCTGAGGATTTGGGATAATATGAATGTTAAGTGCCAAGGCCTTAACATATGGCAATTACCTAATCCTTCACTCTTTGAAACAGTCATATCCACTGCTCTGATATTTATGTTGTAAGTGCTTGATGTCATCTGTGGTTACCTAAAGCTGGTGTTGATAAACTTCAGAACTGTGAACTTCCTAAATTTCCTATTTCAGGGGGATAATTTGGTCACAGAATGCCACTACAGTACTGTGGACCGAATTCGCATGACATGGGTAAGCAATACTATGGTGAATCAAAATAAGTATACAGATAATATTGGGGACTAAAACCTTTTTCACTGAACACTATTTTAAAAAAGTGAATTTACTTGCTTATGCCTGTGTACACATAGCTATTTGTTGTCCTTCCTTTCATAGATTCTTAGGTTTTAAAGTCATTTGAACTATTGTGATCTTAGTCTGATCTCTTGCATAAGGCATTCATATGACTATTTTATAAAAATAAGCAGATCAGCTCATAAAAAATCCTTAGAAGTCAAACTTTTCTAGTACAAGGAATGCTTTCTTCACAACATGTATTAACATGCAAATTCTGCGTAATCTAGTGAATTATTTTTATGAACTTGTTACGCATTTTTCCCTGAAGCTGTAATTGCCAGTTCCTAAGTATTGATTCTTAGATAAGCTGTGACCAGGATGTTTCTCAATTGATTAGCTTCGTGCCTAACATAGAATCCAGTCAGAATGAAGGTCCTTTGGGTTGGGAAGAGGAGTTGAGAAACCACCCCTCCCTACCAAAGGTGTCCAGCTCTGGTTTGGCACACAGCTGTGCAGAGTCTCCCAGAAGCAGCTTGAAAGGGTAACAGAGGCCAGGCACTGGCCATTGCAATGCAGTCACTGGGGTTTGGAGGTGAAGTAAATTTGGTTACTTGGACATGACCTGGGCTATGCCAGTTGGCTAGGAACACACAGAGTGATGCCAAACCCACTGTGTCTGTGGGAGTGATACAGCTGCCTGTGCCAGGGTCTGATTCTACTCCTGAGGAGTGGTTGGATCCAGACCTCTGGGAAGTGAGACCTGAGGAGTGTCTGTTTTGCAGGGAAGAACTGTTCCTGGCATCCAGAGAGCAAAGGGATACTTCTCCCTGAATCATGGCTTGCATGTAGGCACATGCAGTACTTATTTAATGAAAAGCAAAAGAGCAAGAATGAAGGCTTTTGAGTTTTTGTCCTGTTTTCTTCTGTGGTGACCACACTAACTCTTGGCTTATGTGTTTTGTTTTCTCCATTCCTGCTCCTGTGGTTCTGTGAGACTTGTGGAACTGTTCCAACCCAGGATTTAGAAACATGCAGTCGATGTTTACCAAGATTAATTTTAAGTTAGTTGTTTGCCCTATGGTTCTCAATGGAGGACTGTTTAAAAGTCTGTTTCTTCTCTTAGCTAGAAATGTTATTCTAATTACTGATTTTATAATGCATGCTCATTTTTTCTTAAGTCAACATTATCTGTTAACATAAATAATTCTTTTTCTTCTTGCTCTTTATTGGCATATGTACTTGCAACCTGAGTTCATATAGATTCATATTCCATCCGAGCCTCCATTTCACTAGGCAAAGCTCACTTAAATTCGTATTAAACAGATTAATTATCCTACAAGGTTTTTTTTTTCTTCATCTGTTCCACTTTTCTGAAACATGGTAAATCTAAGTACCTCGGGGGCAACTGAAAGCCAACCTGAACTTCTCAGATAGTACACTTCAATATAATATGAGCCTTATTTTATTCTCAGTTGTTCTTTCTGATGTCTATTAACTTAGAACCTATTGATTAATTATGTAATAACTTCTTGCTACTTGATAACCTCATGTACAAGATAAACTTGTCAGATTGGGCCTCCTGATACACCATTCATTGGCATATAAATGCTAGTTAGTGATTTAATCTGTGGGATTCCAATGCTACCCTGATTAAAGAAAAATCCCATTTTCAGGGTGGTCTGAGCACCAGGAATGAAATGTGCCTGTCATACCTGCTCTATTACCCGAGAATCAACCTCACCCGGTGTGCGAGTATTCCCGATATTATGGAACAGCTCCAGTTCATTGGTGTTAAGGAAATCTATAGACCAGTCAGGTATGTAAAATGTTTTTGGTAGAAAGAAAAGAAACAAGATCACTCATGCCACTTTTTTGGTCAATATGCTGTGCTGCTTTTTCTCCTGCCAAATTATTTTGCATCTTTTTTTCTTCTGATAGAAAAGCAGTTTCTTCTTTTAAGGAAATGATACTGTTCACATTATTTTGGGGGTTTTTTTCACCACATACATTTGTAAAAAGGCTATATATCAGTATTCTAAATCTATCAATTTATTAAAACATGTCAGTGTTTCATATATAGAGAAATAATTTTGAAAAAGGGTTTGTGAGGATGGTTATTGAATTTCCCTGTCTAGATTTGTTGACAGGAATTCTGAGGATAAAAATATTTTCCTTACAGTGCTTAAAATTAAAGCATCTCAACAGCAGATTGTAAACAGTAAGAACAGTCAAAAGTGGAAAGTTCCCAAATGAATGAAATACAGAAAAATAATAAAAAAATAAAAAGTTCAATGCACATTTTGTGGTGAAAGGGGAATTACATTCATATTGTTAGTTGCACTAAATTAAGGTAGTAGTAAGATTTTAAAATCAAATGGATAGATTAATAGTGTGTCATCACAAATTTTAAAACATGTCTTTGCTTATACAGTTTATCTTAACAAACCACATAAAGCTATTATTGCAAAATAATTTGACATACAGGCTTAGTGGTCTAAGTTCTAAAATTTATATTCAAGGAAGAAGAATTTGAAAAAAGTCACAGTGCAATCAATGTCTACATAATTTTCCACACTATTTCCATTTACAACCTCTTTTAATACAGGGAGAACAGAGTTTCTAAATTAGTCCTATCTAAAAGAGTCATTCTGAGCTTAGAAAGAAAATATTCTAGCAAATGTATGCCCTCTTGAGTGTTCATTCATGATAACTGTACTTAAGGAAAAAATGCACATTTGGCCTGGGGAAATAAAGATGTTCTGAATAGAGTAAGTATGCAGTCTGTCTGCCACAAATGGAATAGTAATTAGAAGAGGAGATTATTAATGCCTCTAGTATTCATGACCTAATCCACAATTCTTGTTTCATTAAACTCTGTCAGCCTAAGGATATGTGACCTGATCCTCATCTCTCTTGTGTCAGTCTAACACTAGAATTGCTTCACTGACTCTTCCAAAGTCTCTCTTGACTTACACACAAATGCAAACTGAGAGTAGGATCAAGGCATTGTGGCTCCCTTTAAAACATTTTTCCTCTGTCTGCTGGCACAGGCAATGGTTTAAGTCATGAGGAGCAGAGATGAAAATGACTACGCCAAGTAGTGGCCCAAGTACTAAAATGTTTGGTTAAAATTACAGCCTCTATGCCTAGATGTTGAGTGGAGCAGAACTCTCCCAGAGCAAGTGGGAGACAGCATACTGCAAGATAACACAGATCTGTCTAAAGAGTTCTGAAAAGAGAACTCATGCTCCAATCACAGTATTAATTAGGTTACTTGATAAAGTTTTAGATATTTTGTTCTTCCACTAGCTATATTGACTTTGGGTTTGTAAAAGTTGGATCCCTCCACCATGTTGTTTCCATTCATCTCAGCAAAGTCAAACAAGAAGAAAGCAGAAACAATATATTTTTTTAAAAAAAAATTCCTTTGTTACTTTTTAAGTTTTCTTTACTAAATGAAAGACATGAAATCTCATTCCTTCTCTTTCCATGTTTTCGTCTGGTGGGAAAGGAGATTGTCCCCATTTGTTCATGGGAAGGATTCCCACACTTGGGCAGATAGATCTTTCAGAGCAGCACAGCAGGTCTCTAAACCACCCCTGGCCAAAAATGGCCTTACAGGCAGCTTGTAGGAATATGCCAAAGGGAATGTCCACAGCACCAGTTATTGTCTGTTACTGCCAACCAGTGCATAACAGAGCAACTCCTGTGCTAAGCTCAGTTTTGACCTGAGCTTGGCAGAACAGTCTGGAAGCAGCTTTCTAAAGACAAAGGTTTCTTGGCAACCTGACCTGTCAAACCTAGGAGGGGGTGTGGCTTTCTTTTGTTTCTGTTTTTTTGAGAAGTTACAGCAGAAGATCTGCTTTGCATTGCCTGTGCATTCAGTTTGTAGATCCGAGAAGAACAACGTTAACTCTTGAAGTCCTTCATTTCTAAAAGCGTCTTGCAGCAAGTACTAACCTGCTGACGTAAGTCTGTCAAAATCAATGAAACTGCATCAGTGTTCCGTAGAAGAGAACTTAGTTGAGAATGTGAGCTAGACATAATATACATCATTGTAGTGCATTTATTTTTCTGAATAGATTCTCCAAAAGTTTTCCTCATTCATTTCAACTTGATAGTTTTTATCTATTTTTTAAAATCTAATTGTTTATTTTTCTTTAGGACTTGGCCTTTCATTATCAAGAGTCCTAAGCAATATAAAAACCTGTCTTTTATGGATGCAATGAACAAATTCAAATGGTCCAGATCAGAGGGTCTCTCCTATAATCAACTTGTGCTTAAACTACCTGTGAACGTGAGATGTTCAAAAACAGATAATGCGGAATGGTCGGTAAGTCTGGGTGTTGGAAAGGAGGCAATGATGCCATGAGACTAATTTGATTGTGTTTCAATGCATATGAATAAATATCTGATTATACATCTTCAGGGTGTTTACACAGCTATATTTCATTTACATACAATAACAAACAATGAGAGTGTTTTACCAGTACTTTCACCTAACTTGAGTTTTAGAAGCATTTAAAAAGGAATAGACAAGTTGGAGCTTTAATCAGCACTTGGGATAGGTAATAGGAGGATGGAGTCTTTCAGTGGGTCTGGGACTGATGAGAGAGCAGCCATGTGTGTCTCGGTTAAGTGACCACACCAGGAGGCTGTTCCACCTTGGCTGTCTCCGTGATCAGGAACTTATATTAGGGTCTTGCAACAGATGACTCAAAATCCCTAATCAGGTTTCTTCTCTGACACACCTTCTAGGGAAAGCTTATTGACTGCGTAATGAAGCCTCAAGAATCTACCTTCTTAACTTGGGCATATAGACAGCCTGAAGTTGTATGAGTACTCTTCCAATACGTCTTGCTTTTTTAATGGTCCTACAATTGTCTATAGTATTGGGCCAGAAAAATACAGTTGGATAGTCTATTCCCTTTGTGCAACTTAGTGAGATTTTGTCTTCCATGGTTTTACTTTCCCTATTTTCTTGATGAAAAAACTGTAAGATTAAAAAATAATTCCGCAATAAATTATTATTTATTCTAAATATCTATTGGTATTTTACCAGGATACCACTAAGAAAAGTTGTCATCTTTAATGTTGCTGTGTGTTTATAAAGGATGGTTAGTGCATGTAATATCATCCCTGAAATGGATGCTTAAAAATATGTATTCCTCTTTGAACTCCTTTACAGACTCCAAATTCAAGGGTCTTACTTTTTTGAGATTTTCTGCTCAGAATGAGAGGCAGTCCCATTGTGCAAGCTTATTTCCTATTGTAATTTCTGTCTGGTGTAGCAGAGCTGCTATGAGATACTACTGATGAAGTACTTCCTAGGAAAGGACTTCTGCCTCATTCACCTCACCCTAGAAGATAGCCCATGCATCCTCAAAGTGTCTCACACATTCCTTTCAGGTGGTGAAGAAATTGCTCCTCCTGCAGCAGCATTCTTGGGTTTTTCCAACATAGGTCAGACTGTTCTTCCCATTGGATGTCAAAGGAATACTGTGTGCTATAAGTAATCAAAGAGGTTCTGTTTTTTTCTAGTATTATTTGTCCCATTGTAGTCCTCCTGTAAAAAGTAGTTGTAGATAGACAATACATGTGACTGTTCACCAGTTTTGGTTAAACTTCTTTACAGCTGCTGGCTTGTAGCAGTTGCATAGCCACCCTTTCACTGATTATTTGTCAGAGGACAAGTTAAGACGATGAAAAGCACAGAAATTTTATCAAGAGGGGATATTTTATTAAAGGCTGAGTTTTTTTAATGATACACTTTCTGGAAAATGCTGTTCCTTTTTATCTTACAGGATGAAGGAACAATACTTACAACTTAAATAATATAGTCAAAGAATGAGCTCACTGGAACTGGGAGTTCTTAGTTCTTCCTTGATCATAGTTTCCTATTTCAAATGACATGGGCATATTCTTCAAAGCTAAGATTAGGATTCTTTCCTTTCCCTTCTCTTATTAGTGATATTACACTTAAATGACCATCCTTATCAAAATCAGGAACAGATTTAACTTGAATGGCCAAACAGTCTCTGAGTTGTTACAAGGCTGAAAAAAATTTTAGCAGAGGAACTGAGTTGAAAATACCTTGTGCTTCTATAGAGTTGGTCCCTATTTCAGTTTTAGTTTTGTGTTGTGTTTGCTAAGATTAGAACAATATTCAGTTGGGGTTTCTTTCTACAGTACAGAATAATGACAACATTGATGAAGTCCCCAAAGCAAGCATATGCTGTACAGGTGGGCATTCAAACTTTACAAAATGTGCCCAGGAGCTTACTTTCTGCACAGCTTATTTTCTTTAACATGTAGGAAGAAAATTTAGGAAAAGCAAGCTGAGCAATGCACACAAATGTCTCTAATTTCATGTCAAAACCACAGGAAACTTGTAGTTACATCAAGTCCCATAAAATTGCACCGAGTTTTATGGGAAGAGTGAAAAATTCTCAGTATATAGCAATATTACACTGCTGTATGTGACCCTGCTTGAGCAGGGACATGGGACCAGATGACCTCCAGAGATCCCTTTCAACCACAACCATTCTGTGCTTCCATGGAACAATGTGTACACAGTTTTAGCTGTTTTGTATGTGCAACTGTGAGCCTTGCACACAGAAATGAATGCATTCAAATATGATCCTATATCCCCATAGCAGAGTGACAGTTCCAACTTTCATTTTTATTTGACAGAAGGGTGAAAACAAGAACCAGACTTGCCAAACAACCCCACAAAGCAAAATAAGGTTATTCAAATCGACCAACCAAAGTCTAACCTTGCTTTACTGGAGAGGATGCCAGTGTCTACTGCTGCTCTCAAGCTGAAAACGTTGGATATGCACACTAGCTGATAATTTGGCATGCAGTATATTCATATTTTTACTGAGCTTGATGTTCCCACAGTGAGAGTCACAACCTAAGTACAAAACTATCAGTAGATTATCAGGCAAGCTGCCAATTATCTTGAGAGCAAAAACAGTTTTTTAATCTTATGTGACAAAGTTCTGATAATTTTTTGTTATTTTAATTTCAGATCCAAGGCATGACAGCATTACCTCCTGAAATAGAACGACCATACAAGACAGAGCCAGTAATATGCAGTTCGTCTTCCTGTTCAAGTTGCAGTTTATTCCTTACCCTGTTGTGTATTGTATACATCACAGCCAGTACCATAGGAAACACTGGGCCCTTTGTATAATAATTTTTATTCATCTGTGTTCTGTATGCCATGCAAGTTCTGATGTGTTTGCACTGTTGCTATTGTAGATTTATTTTTTTACTTATTAATGAACTAAATTTGCCAGATCAAAACAAAATGTGTACATCCTCTGGAAACTGTGGGGTTTTTTGTTATCAATGTGAAATATGTATGAAATGCAGTAGGTACACTGACACATTGCATATTGAAATCTTTCCCTGTACCATTTTCTTATACTTTGTTCCTGCCTCTTTCACATGGTGCTTTCAAATTCATCTATGTATATGAGTAAAATTAATAAACTAAAAGCAGCTTAGGTAACCACATTCAGCCTGGTCTGTGTTGTATTATTTTGCCTTGGTTCTTGATATCTGCAGGTAATAAAATTACTGCTGTATGGACAGGCCTTGCAAACTTATACTTGGACATGTCTGGCTGACATGTGCCATAAAGCTACAGGAAGGACTCATTGAGTGGGGACATTTCTGGGAACAGCACACTGCAAAACCACTTCAGTTCCTGAGACATGGGAGCTATGGGTGTTAAAGGGATGAAAACAAAGCCAGAACCCCAAATATCCCCATAGTGAATCCTGTACAAGTCCTTTGACTTGGCTGGCATTTCTTTTTCTCGATCCCAGGTAGCTCAGGACGTTCCTTCTGTCTTAAGATATTTGCCCAATGAATAAATCTTGGGCGAGAAGTAGGCACTCCTTTTCTGGATTTGATCTGGACAGCAGGAGCAGTAAAGATTTATCTCACATTTGAGCTCTGGCATGCACAGGGATCTGAGCCTGCCAGGAGCTATTGTTAGCACACACTGAGCATTGCAATAGGCCAAATTGCTGATTAAGAGGTTGTCTTTCTGTCTCATATGTACAATGTTTTATTTATATTCAGAAATCGGCAACTTTTCAACTCAGATGGTGTTGGGTAGGAAAGATTCCTGAAAGAGACACAATTTATTGCTCCCCAGTGAAATTATGCAACACAGTAGAAAAGGACTTTGAACATTTAAAAAAAACTATTCATTTTTGTAACCACACTGCAGTTACAGTAAGTTATAATTTTTTCAGTATTGCATAAACATTTCTAGAGTGTGGCTGTAAAAATAAGTTAGTCTGGGTGCTGAGTGTGCTCCCCTGATAGCTGCAACACCTACTCTACAACTAACCTCTGCAGACTTAGTTACACACAGGCTTTGTTATGTACATTTTATGTCATTGAGCACTTCTGTGCAGTGTGGTGAGTCCAGAGCAGATCGAGAACCTGAGCTGAGATGAAATGGTTTTCTGCCCATTTTTGTTCATTGACTGTTAACGACTGATATCAGCTCTCTGTGCAGTTCCTCCTCTTAAGGAGGGCAGGCTGTTTTATGCAAAGCAATAGCACATAAGAAGGAAGACGAGGAGAGGATTTGGGAGCTGTCTTCTCTGAATTTGAGAAGTGAAAAGGGAAGCATCACAGAGCTGGTAGGGCTCCTCTGCATGTAGCCAAAATTATAATTGCATGTGTAGCCAAAATTACAATGCATATGATAGCTGACAGGAGAGAGGCACTGAAGGAGCTACTGTTTCAAGTAGAGATGAAGATTTAATCAAGGACAGATTAATTTTCTAGGAGCTATAACAACCTCATTAGAGAACTTATGCATAAAGGGAGTTCAAAATGAGCCATGAAGGTAAAAGTTCACAGGGTCTGTTTTATCCTCCTGATGTTGTATCCTTACTTGACTGGGAAAAACTCCTGTGTGGGAAAATTCTTTGCCACTGGTGGGCAGCTACTTGGTCTAAATATACCCGGACAGTGATATATTCTGTCATTCTTCCCTTTGGTCCTGGATAAGGTAAAGAAATAGTGTATGCCAAACAGCATATGTTTTTTTGGGGATTAAACTCCTGAAGCTTCAATAAAGAAATGTAACTATGCAGGTATCCTCTTCCTGCCAGCAGGACTATATTCTTCTGTTTTGTGTTCCCAAATAGAACCGGTTGAAAAACAAAAAACAAAGAGTAGTCATGGTGAATTATAGGCAGAAGAGTCTTCTGAGTGGTTATTTGTACAGATCTGTTCTGAATATGAAACGTGAGGGTCATTCTCCATCTAAGATGTCATGGAGTCTAGGGTGCATGCTATTGTAACAGCAGTTGGCAGGATCCTTGGCCTTTCTTGTTCTCAAACTCATCCCTAGAGTGGGTATGTTTTAACAGCTTTTCTTCAGGGAGCAAGGGGAAAAATAACAGGGAATGAAATGAGAAAAGAGCTATTGTGTTGGAGAGGGGAGCCCTTTCACATGCAGTATTGTGTCTCATTTGCTACTACTGGCATCCATCCTAGGTTGATTTGATTTGCAACAAACATTAAGCAGATCTAGGGATATTTTCCATGCTGTCTGTTCTCTGATTTGATGCAGTTTCTTTTCTACAGGGATTTCCTTTCCGTGGGCACCCATCCTAAGAACACGTGAACAGATGGGTGTTTGTTTTTGCCAGCCAGTATGGCACAAGATGATGTAAAGCAAAGCCAGCTCAGAAAGGATGTCTGTGAGAGATAGCTGCCAGCGTATCAGGCAGACGTGTCATATACACTAAACACTCATTTCTGTTTAACCCACAAGTGTTTTATGATTTCTGGAGGAATGGAAAGGAAAATTTTGCTTCACAGGTAAGTAAAAAGATAAAGCGATGATAGACTTCTAGGGTATTTCCAAATAAAAGAATCCAAGACAGATATGAGCACGTTGTTAAATAAACTTAAATCCAGAAAACAAATAAAAAGAACAGTGTGAAATTGTTGAAAATTTGAACAAGGATAAAAGTGAGAAATGCCATTAGCTAACTCTATGTCACTGAAGAAAAAACACGTAGCAAGCACACACATAATCACACTGCACATGAAAAAGCTCTCAGACACAGATCTCTGTGATTTTCTCTCATTGTTGAGCTCTAGAAAAGCATATATTCTTTGTGTTTCTACCCAAAGCGTTCATAATAGTTATAGGTAAAAGCATATATAGTAAATACTATTATCAAGCAAACCATGATGAAGAAGAAGATGTGTATACACTGGAAAATCTGACTTGTAGATGATGAGCCCAAAAATGACTACACATAATACATTATTTTAACAATTATGTCATTCATGCTTTTCTTTCCATGAAAAATGCATTAAAAATTTCTAGTGAGAAGATAAATACAGAAGTATTTTAGTGGGATTAAATATTTAGTGGGTTGCACTCTCCACTAAGTGCTGAAAATCCCATTCTGCTTTAATCATTTTTCCCACAAAGTGGTCCAGTCACCTGTCACCTGCAGACTATCTATAGATGTACTATTTATAGTATTTAATCCCTTTTGGGTCTATTATTTATCCATTACAGAGCTTCCATTTAAACATGTGGCTCTCCTCAAATATTCCTCTTATCCAAATCTACAACCATTTGGGATTTTGCCTCTGTGTAGTAAAAACAGGATGCAGGACGTCTGAGGTGGGAACACTGGAGTTTATGTAGCTCTAATATTTGTCCCTGTAGAGAAGAATGTCATTCTCTGATCTCATATCCTGTCCTGGAGGCCCATCATACAACCCCAGGTCAGCCCATCCTTGGCTGCATGGAATGACATCTAGGCTGGATGCAAGTGTGGACTGGTGCAAGGGTGAGAAGCAGAGCCCCAGCTGGTGGGAGTGCAACTGTATTTGGCTTAATTCCTTCCACCAGGGAGGTCTGGCTTGCTTAAAAGAGGCCTGTTTGGCCATATTAGCCCAGATGTTAAAGGGGCACAAATGTAATAAACAAAATCCAGCAGAAACACTGGTCTCATTCTCCTCTTTCCTCCCATCAAGCAGAAAGTGACTATTTTCAGACCAATTATTACTACTGGAATGTTTGAGAATTTTCATTCCTTCTGCCCTTTGCCTCTCATGTCTGATTTTTGGTACATCTGTGTCTTCCATAAGGGTGAGAGAGAGAGAGAGAGAGAGAGCAAACTTATCCTCAACCTTTTAGCAGAGAGTAAAGCTGGGATAAGAAAATGACAGCTGTGACACAGAGAGCTCTTCTGGCCCACTTCCTCCACCCCCAAAGAGGTCTCCCTAGGTCATAGGTGCCCTCACGAGCCTTTGCCATCCCCACACCAGTGTCCTGCAGGTGCACTGGGGCAGGCACAGGGTGCCAAAGGGCATGGGTACAGCCATGAAGTTTCCCTACTTCAGCCCCTGCAAAGTGCTGATGGTGCAAGTACAGTTGCCCCATCTACCAAAGCCTAAGGCCTGGTGCTTGGGGTATTCACCTAGAGAAAAGGTATGAATTTATGTTTGCACCTCAAATCAAGTAAAGTACATTATTTACCTAGACTGAATTTTTAGTTTTGTGGTGTCTCCAGTTTACAGGAAAACTGCAAGGTACCAGGCAAACATTAGAAAATTTAAGATGACTAAAAATGTGACTTACAGTCTGCTTCTGGGCATGGTAGCAAAATATTTACTTTAAGGAAATGCCTTTTTGCTCTGCATGCAACAGACTTGTGTAACAGGAAACTTGGGGCTTTGCATCTGCTCTAGGACAACATAATGCAGTTTCACTACCAATGGCAACTAACACTGAGGTGTGGAGGTGAGCTCTGAGAGACAGAAAGCTCTCCTTGTGAAACAGAAACAGACTGTGTAAATACTCCTGGAGACTCAGAGAGTTATTGGCAAAGTAAATTGCCTTTTGTGAGGCTGCTCTCTCCTTTCCTATGGATGCCTCCCATGGGTTGCATATATATCACCTTGTAAATGCTTCCAAGATTCTTGCATCCTAGCAAGCAAGAAACCATTTGGGAGCTGAATGCGCTTCTCTCACTACAGACTCCAGACCAGACTAGTTGCAGTTTACAAACATCCCAAAACAATGGGAAAAAAACCCCAACCAACCAAAAAAAAAATTACTCTGTCTTTTAGTTTTAGAGGCTTGAGCGTTTCCTGAGCACATTGCCATAATTTAATCATGATTTAAACTCCCCTCTTTACAGTGATTTTTAAGAAACATAACAGTATTTTTTCACTAAAAATTTCTAATTTCTTGAGAGAAAATTTGGCAAAATGCAAGCTGCTAACTCCTTCCCCTGCTCGAACCTGTGAACTAGAGAATAAGAGGTTCTTA
Source organism: Illadopsis cleaveri (assembly GCA_013399915.1). NCBI lineage: Eukaryota > Metazoa > Chordata > Aves > Passeriformes > Timaliidae > Illadopsis > Illadopsis cleaveri. The sequence continues at coordinate 104,578 of VXBB01013350.1, read as the reverse complement.
TGGCTTGACAGGATACTGTGAAACATTTTGTATTATGAAGGAATAAAGTAATGTGACAATCTCAAATACCTATCAGCACACATTCTCAGTACAAGAGAAAATATATTAAAAATGCCTACTTTGTTAAGACAAATAGCATTTCTGTGGGTCTCCTGTTGGTTTCATGGAGAGTTTATGCCCTTAGGTCTAAAAGAGGATGTTGTGCAGTATATTTTTCTTTCTCACAGGTCGTCTTGAGTTTGCATGACTAGTTTGTCTTTAGAAGATATCTTAAGATATTTAAGGGGATAAAGTTGGAAAACTTCTTCATAACCTGTGCAAAATCTTGTAAAGCCTTTCTGGGGAATACGGTAAACTTATACATACCAGGTCTGCATTATTCTCTGCAAACCATAGAAGCTGCTCGAGTGTTGGCCATCATTTGTGCCATCATGTAATAAATCTGGGAGAAGCTATTCCTGGATTGTGCCTCTCTGGGAGACTGTAAGTCGAATACTGAACCTGAACACATTTTTAGACTTGACCTGTTGGATTCGCTGCTGATGTAAGGTGACACAAATCCATTACAGAGCTATATGAGTCTACCTCCTCCTTCAGCAGTAGAGGAGTTAGTGTTCTAAGGCTGTCAAGACAGAGAAAAGCAGGTCAGAAAGTTGAGAAAGGCATCTCAGGAACCAGATGGTGGGGAAAAAATAAAAGATAGATAAGTCCACCTGAACATATCTCCAAAGGTTAGTGCTTTTTAGCTAGGGTGTGGAAGAACTTAGCTACAGAGACAAGACAGATGATCACTGAATTATGAAATTTTCAAAAATAGGTATTTTTGAAAGGCATGATGGATGGAAAGAGCAATTGAGTTCATAGTTAATGTGTTGAACCAAGCTTAGGAGTCCCAAGTTCCATAGTGTATCCATGCCATCACCAGAAATATGCCTTCAAACCATTCAAGACAGGCTGATGATGGATAAATCTGTGATAATGGATACCACAGGGGGACAGAGGACTGCCAGAAATGTACAGAGACTGTATTGGTGCTGAAGTGAAGAAATTATAAAAGAGACTTTTTGGGGAGAACATTTAGGCAACACAAAATTATGGAAGGCTGGAAAAGACAAGTAGCCAGAGTTATAGATTATGAAATCTGTCCATCTTGTTTTTCATCTCCCATATGAAGTCCTAGCAATTTTTTATCTGGGACAGGTAATCTTGGATTTGGCAAAAAACTCTGCACTTTGAAGGACATTCCTGTCTTGGCAGAAGGTAGTCTGGTAACCAGACAAGATCTTTGCTTTGTAAATAGAAAGATAAAACACACCTTTTCCAAGGACCTCTTTTTTCTGTAACTATCTAACCGTGTTAAAGGCCTAATATCTGTCTGCCAAAATTGATTCTTAGAAACTATTCTTTTCTGGGTTTTTTGTTTGTTTGGTATGTTTTTTTTAAAACTAGACTCAGGTTTTTAAGGATATGTCTCTATTTTCCTGTAAAAAATGTTTGTATGACATTGCAACTGGTTAAAAATTTTGGAAATTATAAGGTGAGGAAAAGATTTCATATTAGAAAAATATGTTATATTCTCTAGTCAGTCTCAAACTCAACAGGGAGAGTAAAATAGATCCATCTATACAGCATCCTATTCAAAGTTTAATTTTCATTGAAAACTCTCAGTTTTCAAATGTTGCTGTTCTCCTTCCAGTAGTTGTTGGACTAGGGATTATCTTCATTTCTTTGGATTTAGTTCCCAGATGGTTTACCACTATAATTTCCTTTCTCTGGCTTCCCTTCCATTATTCCTGGTCTAACCCTGGCTAGATTCTTTCTATTCTTCTGATACCTTAAAGCATATAACACAAGATCCCAGCTAATGATGGTGTTACTACCAAGGTTTTCGGGGTTTTCTCTCTCTCTCTCTCTTTTTTTTTTTTTTTTTTTTTAGCCACAGATTTTTCTCTGTCTGGCACAAAGAAACTGTTATTTTGCTTCCTTGGCCCTGATGAATACTCGAAGTATTCTCTGCTGCTCCTGCTTACAGGGTGGGATAACAGCAGAGGAGGAATTTTTAAGTGTTGACTTCTGGAATGGTAGCAGGCAATTGCCAATTTCCCCACAACCCACCCCCTGCCCACCCACTAACCTTGCAGCAATGGACAGCTGAGATATCCAGGCAAGAGAAACAGACTTGCCAAATTTTGAGGCTCTTCATGTCTTTTCTTTTTTAATCACATCCAGCCTGTATTTATCACACTGCTTAATCTGCAGAGGAAGGAGGGCTCTTTCCTACAAGCAGGAGTAAATTACTTCTCCCTCCACCTTTGCCCCACCCTGCTTTCATGGTTTCCTCTTTGATTTTGCTTTAAAATCTGGAAAAGAGAGGACCAGACTGAAAAAATAACTGCTTATTGAATAGCACTCTCTGCTGCCCTCTGAGAGATCTGCACATGGTATCAGCTCAGCTTTTCACTAAAAGGGACACTTCATACCCTGGAAGAAACAAAGAGCTGGTGTTAAAGACCCTTTTGTGCCGGCCCTAAATCCTGCTGTTTGCCCTCCCAGGTAAGAGAGAGAACTCACCGGCAGTGAAGAAAAGGAAGGAGGGAAGGCCCAAAGTACACTCAGCCATTAGAACCCCATCCTCAGCCCCCATCTGGTTTATTGCCCTCTGATGTAGTGTCAGGTGCAGGTGCAGAGGGGAAGAGCAACAGTGCACTTCAGAAAATACCTTTATAAAAGTAGAAACTCCTCCAACAACCGCTAAGCATCTGCTTTCTTCAAATAAGTCATTTTACTAAGATGTTGTCCAGGGACAAAACCTGGGACATTTTACATGTAAACTGTTACATCTGTAATTTATACCAGTATAAAGATATTCGTAGTGGCTGGCCTATTCCCAGAAAAAAATGGGGAAAATTAGGACAAAAACAGAACCAGAAAGGTGCACTTACCTATGCCAAGTTACACTTACAAAACAGAATTATTTTTAAAGCGTTTAATCCCCTCCAGAGCTAAAGCAAAGCTGCTAGGTAGACAAAACCTCATCACTAAAGAGGCACCGTTTACACTCTGTTTCTAAGTTTAACAATGTAAATAGCAGTATCTGACAGTGTCAGACAACCCAAAAATGACAGGAAATTTAAAAATGTAAAAAAAAAAAGCAGAATCAATGAGGCAGAAACAGAAAAGATTTAAAACTAAGGTCCTGCCATCTTGTGGTACGAAAGGAATATTACTCGAGTTCTGCAGCCCTCCTGGTCTCGCTTCTCTGGCAGCCAGCAGTGACTCAAACACCCATCACTGTTTAAAAAAATGATAGGCTGTGGGAGAGGGAGGGGTTGAAACACTAACAATTCAGTTGTCACCTAACAGTGACAGTTTTTATCAGTTTTATCTGCCTATTTTATTTGTCCGTTTCCCCTTCCCATTAGTACAAAGGGTGCTTACTATGCATTTAGAAGTGCCATAACTATTTGGGTTTGTTGGATCTGGCATCCCAAGAAGGGTGAAGCTGCTGCTGCTGCTGCATGTGTGCAGGTCTAGCCAGTGGCAAGATTGAGTGTGTATCCCCAACAGGCACACATGTACAAACATAAGGCATGCATTACATGCAAATGCACAGACCAACCCCACAAAGCAGCACCAACAGTGACACTTAACCCATGCACAGCACAAACAGCCTAACCCTGTTCCCTCTCCCAGCAGTTTATGATGAACACCCATCAGTGGGAAATATTTCCATACACGTAATGGGAATCCCTGATAGTTGTCCCCTGGATGGACAAGCCCCCAAATCCCACCACCTTGCTTCATTTGCTGGTGTTCAAAACCAAACAGAGACACCCCTCCTCTACTCCCAAGCAAGCCCCTTGTCCTGCTCAGCAGCTAAACCAGTGTGATACTGTCTGATAGGTGCACACTGACACTCAAACCCTCTCCCACTCTGGGTGCTGGCACCTGAACATGTGACCCATGGTCCTGCCCCAGCTCCTGGCACTTGTACCCCCACACACATACCGAAGGAAATACTTCGAAATGGAGCTGAGTGAGAATCCAGGACAGGATGTGCTGATGCAGTGCAGAGCATGGCCATACAAGCACACAGACCAGCAGTCTCCCAGAAGTGCCCCATTTCTTTGAGGGATTATTAGGATTCTCCAGCAGCACCACACCTCTGTACTCCCTCAGTGCAAAGAGATTAGACACATCACAGTGTACTTTTTCCTATGCCAAATAAGCAGCTGGCAAATTGCTTAAAACCTGCCAGACAGTTTGTAGCATTATTCATATTTCCCTGTATTTATTCTCTGTATCTGATAAGGCAGACACCCTGCACAAACCAAAGATGAAAAGGCTTGATTTTGTAACCTGGAAGATGTCATTATTTTTTTTTTCCTACAGCTTCATCCTTAAAAATAGCAAGACAAGAAAATCAGACAGAAGCCGCTAGGTGCTGCCCATGGACATGCCAGCTGCTTTTCCCAGGTGTTGACAATTCAGCAGCCAAATGCCCACAATTCAGTTTCTCCTGGACAAGGAGAGAGAAGCATCTGCAATTTTCAGTCAGCCAGGGAGCATTCCACACATACAGACCAAAGCTCCCTGGTTCTTGCAGACAGCTGCACAGCACTCACACAGGAGTGATAGATATGGAAGAGTGGAAAAGGAGGAATGACCCAACAACAGATTTGTCAGACATCTGCTTGATGTGGACCCCAGTGAGGAGAGACTACAGGGCTTGCTGATTTAGTAGCTATACATCAGAGTGTGCTCTAGGCCCACCTGTGCTATCCCTTCCTTTCAGCCTTCTTGCCAAGCCCAATCCCAGGTTTCAAATGAGAGCGGTACTTCAGTGCCTTCAGGGAAAAGGGATCAGAATATTTTTACTGTGTAAAAAACAATGTATTTTTAACTAACCTCTTACTTGGAAACCAATGAATCATTTTGGCTGAATTTTTCCACAAACAAAGCAGCCTAAAACAGACACTAGACATGGAAAATTTTGTCCAAATGAAGCATTCAGAAACATTATACACTAGTGAAAATAGGACCTGCAAATGGGAAATGATGGGGAAATCTTAGTAGTAGCTGATTCTGTTCAGTAGTTTTAGAGTAATCCTGCTGGAATGATGAATAATTCAACAAACATGTTTTCTTTTCCACCTTTTATGATCAATGCTTATATTTACCTCTCTTCTAACTCAGCATCTATGGACATATATGGCAGTAGCTGAGACAAACTAATGAGTTTTTCAGAAGCTAATATAAAATATTACCACTCACTATTATCACCCTGTTCTTCAACATTTTGATCACATGGGGAAGAATTGGCAAGATTTTTCTGAATTGTGATTATTAGAAGTGAGAACCACTAAAACCTTGAAATTCAGTATTTTTGTTGAGTTTCTTGCAGGCTTATCCAGACTCTACCACAACTGTTCATTCTTAATTCAATTGTGAATTTTAACAAATTCTATGCTTTTGTGTAATGAAATATAAATCACCTAGAAAATAACATATCAAAATCAGTTAGTTTGCCTCCCTTCCTCTACTGCTCTATTCTCAAGTAGCTTTTCAGTAGAACAGAGCATATGCCAACAATAGACTATCAATTTCTTTTTTAAAATAGTAGGTTAGGGAAGAATTTCTTGGAAAATATTACATATTGTTTCTACTGTATCATCCCTTCCTTGGAAAGGTTCATGCTTGCCCAAATAACAAAAAAGTAGTAGAAAAGAAGACTTATTGAGGTTTGCACAATATGCCTAAATCCATCTTCCCCCTGACTGTCCTGGAGTCAGCATTCCCCAGCTCCCCTGCCAACACAGGGCAAGGACCTCTGGCTGGCAGCCTTCTCCCACAAACCAGAGGCTGGATGACAAAAACAAAGCCAGCTTGTTATTGCCCCCAGAGCTGAGACAGCAGGTCCAAAGGCAAGAGGGACCATTTCATCCAGTTCTGTAACTTTATTCAGCTCTTTCAGGCTGGGTTTTGGACTGTTTTCTATTCATCTTCCTTTCCTGTTTTCAGCCCTGTGCCCTGGTGGGTAGGTGACTGGACACGTGGGCTCCTTCATCCTTGTATGCTTGTTTCTGTGCTGCTGGCAGTCGGGAAAAAGCAAGTGGGCATTGCATCAAGGGTAAAATTGAGCTCATGACATCAGAGGACCCAAGGAACAAAATCCCTATTCAGGGTGAAAAACAGGGGCAATGTGTAGCCTTGACTTCCACACGGAGCCCAGCTGAGAACTATTTTAACCGAATACTATAAAACTAATAGAGATTTAGCTGTCAGTGGTGAACATACTCCTTTCTCCTTCTCACTACAGACCTCTGGTAGCATCTGGAGATCACCAATCAGCACCTACCAAACCAATTCTCGTCTTGCAGGACTTCTTTAGCAGAACTTTAACAGCCATGCTCAGAGCATTAGAAAGAAAAATTCAAACTAGAAAATGCAAGACAAGTAATTTGATGCAGTGGCAGAGGACTAGACAGCAGACAGACCAAATCACAACAGGCAATCATTTTGCTCACTGATTGTCTCTCTGATTCTCAAGATTTTCTTTTGGTAAATGTGAGTGACCCAGAGTCAGATGAGAAGCATCATTAGGGCAGGAAGGGGCTGCCAGGATTCTTTATTCCCTGCAACAACTCTCCCAGGTACCCACATCAGTCACTGACACTCATCTTTTCTGACACTCATCTTTTCTGTAGCTGCGGCTTCGATGCAAGACATCCTTGCATCTTTAAGATAAAAGCACAGCTGACAAGGGCGGCAAAAGTTATGTTCAAGGGAATTCGTTATGAACTGGTTTGGGGTGCTTACTAAACATTTATACACGAGCTCTCAGATCATGTATTTTCCAAGCAATTAATCACCATCCCTGAAGATAACTATGCCCTTTTAGCTGTAATATTTTCCCTTCTTTAAACTCACATTCTTTCCTTTCTTTGGGCAAGCTAAGAAGTGTCATTTTCCATTGAAAGTAGTGAATTAATTAAGCTCGTGTCTGTTAATTCACGCTTTCGTCAGTCAACCTGGAAAAGGTTGTTTCCTAGGAATTGTAGGGGCTCATGGGTCTTGTTTTGGAGCCTTGTGTTTTAACTCTTCACACTTTCTGACTGCATCCTTCTCCAGAGCCCTGTGAAGATAGTCACCCTCTAAATCAATAACACAATGAGCCTCATGAGTATAGTTTGTCAGGAAAAGTAGATGAGTAAAGGGACACTGGCTGCTGCTGATCAGCTGTGTTTATCTAGAGTGAGTTAACAAATATGACTGAGTCAAGATGGTGAGTCTACTGTCTGTGGCAGCTGGCCAGGAGTTCCTGGGCAAAGAGAGGAGCTCAGTGACACAGGAAGGCAACAGGCAAATGTTTGCTGTTGGTACACAACTGTTAAAACAACTTACGCAGATCGCAGTGAGCTGAACAATCAGCAAGATTGATATGATGACCTAGGAAAAGGCTGGCATCCTGGTATGATATCTGGAAAAATAGATGGTTCCTTTCTTCCTGTTTTCTTCAGGCTACAGTTTGGAAAAAAAAGGCCAAAGCAGTCTGATGGGGAAAATATTTTCTCTGTACAGAGGCCATCCTCATAGCAAATATTAATCAATAGCAAATGCTGTCTTTTTCTCTCTTTTCATATCACCTACAGTCTACTTTTCTCTATGTACACACACATACATACATTGTTGAAGAACCAATGATCTTCATTATCTGCAGGATGCTGTATCTCTCACCACACACCACAATGTATTAGTGGATGACTGCCTTACTGTAAGCAGGACAGCAGCATACAGCTTGAGTTGCCAGCTGAGGCTCTGGGCTGGAAGCTGAGAGATGGAGAAAAGAGAGGACTGGATATCTGGCAGCCTCTGACTAGCAGTCAGCCCAAATCACTCATTACCTCCTTGATATTCCTTGGCCCTGTGCACCTGGATGCAGACTGAGCCAAGGTGTGTTCTCTGCATCTGAGCTTACCCAGATGGTCTGTGATCCTCAAGTTGGTTTACACCTATTTTAAATTAGAGCTTTAGCCACTCTCTTAATGTAAATTAGTTTCTCTTTTAATCACAAGTGTTGAAGAACAATTTATTTTAAAGCATGTGAAATTGCACTTTATTTAACCTCACTTTAATTAATTTATGACCACACAAATAGAAGACTATAGACTGAAGAAGTCACAGAAGTTTTGAAAAGTATGATCTTAAATCAATACAAGAAATATTTATCCTATACTATATCTCAGGAAGGTATTTTAAAAGTGATTTTTGATCCTCTTCAAGGTAGATGACCTGATGCAGCCACAATTAACAAGAGCAACCAAAACAACAATTAAGAGCAGCAAGGAAGTCATCTCAAGGTTTTGGCTTCTTGAAGATTCACAAGACAGTTTCAAGTAATCTTTCTACTGACTGTTTAAAGAAATGAGTAACTGATCATTTATTAATTTAATTTCTTTGAAGGGAATTTTGATGTTGTGGACTTCTGACAGGCACCCAAACTGGGTGCTCAAAAGCACTGGCAAGGAGAACCTAAAATAATTTTTGAAAAATTCCACATACCTTCCTATATATTCAGAAGCAACAATTCTGATTCAGCCTCATGACGACTACTGACTCATGCAACCTTTAAAAATCAGCCTACAGACTCTAAATATAATTTCTTTTTCAAATCTATTGCAGTGTTCACGATTTCTAAATCTCTATCCTTCTCTCACTCCTATCTAAGGGGTGACACACATTTTTTGGATACTACTGGAGATTATTTCGTGGCAGAGAGGTATAACTGCTGGGATGAGCCACAGCTGTGTACTTAGATTTGGTGTCTCTGCAGGTCTAAAAGGATGATAATACCGAGAGAGCTGTGCCAACTTTTCACAACAGAAGATGTCATCCATTGTGCTCTGCAAGCATCTGTGCTCAGCATCTCCAGAAATGCTCTAGAAAGTGGTTGGGAAAAGAAGTGCCAGAATTTGCCAATAATAACAAGTTATTTAAGGTGCTAAAGTTGAGAGTGGACATTGAAGGGCTGTGACAGCCTATCAGGTTACCTCTATAGTCAAAGGGAAAAGGGTATCCAAAAAATTACTCAAATCTCAGGTAATGCTGGATATTTTCATAAGCTTTCTTCTTCCCTTAATCACTGAGAGACTGAAGGAGCCAGTTCCTTACTCATCCTTATATTAATGGGCATTAATCCAAGTTTTAGTACTGATACCTCACAGAAGATTTCATCTCATCATGCCATTTCTCTCATCAAAGTACAACATGGGATTCTTTTTATTCTCTTAATCTGCAGGGTTCTAGGGGCACAAGAAATCAGTAGGAGTTTCATTAATTCCTTCTCTGGGCTTTCAGCACAATCAGGGGAACAGAGAGCCAGGTTCTGGTCCTCTGTGACATCAGAGCCTCTCAGCATGCCTGCATAAACAGTCTTCAATTTCCCCCAGATATTACTTTGGGGGATTTCTCACATGCATTATAAAGTTAGCACAATTGGTCTTTTAGTGCCTTACTCTACCTCTCCCGAGGTCCATGGGATGCCAGTGAGAAAGGGTGGTTTGTTCCTGGCCAATTCTTGGTAATATAAAGGTCTATATCATAGATAGGAGATGGCACATTAGAGCAGCTCATGAATTTGCCCTAATTTTTGCTGTGGGTACCACAACTGCAGCCAAGAAACAAAATGGCCGACAAATAGGACTGAGCCAGAGACAGTGATCAGGTGAGCTACAGTAGACTGTGAAAAACTGGAACATTTATTCATGTCTGGTTCAGGAAAGGTGAGGGGAATTTGGTCTGTAGAAAACAAAATCACAAACAGTTCCTCTGTTATTTTTTATCATAACACAAAGAGAGATCTGTAGCTATCCCTGTGCAATAATTTAAGAACAAATATTGCAAATTTTTTTGTAGTCAGTTTATGCAATTCATGCCAGCAATTTTTAAAGGGTCCAATTTATATCTGGGTTTAAAGTCAGTTGGATAACAGTTTTTTAATACTGAGGGATATTTTGTTTCAACTCATAAAACAAACACTTCTTGTGGTCAGAGTGAATATTCTTCAGTTATCTGATACCACAGAAGGATAGCTCAAATCGTGTCTTGTGGGTGGAGAAGTATTGCCTCTAATTATTCTATTATTCTAATTACTGAGGAAATAAAAAAGAGTTAATTAATTTGCAGTAGTTTGGCATTAGATGTGATTCACTCCAATGAATCTCAAATGCTCTTAAATATAGCACTTGACATTCTCTCCCAGTGTGGAAATATCTGTGAATACCTGTGAGACAAGAGACCCTTCATGTCTGCCGGCTGAGACTTCCAAGTGGGATGTCAGATATGAGACTTCTCTGTGGAGAAGTGAGTGTGTTTCCTACCAAGGTTTCTGTCTTTCCTTCCATGAAAAGTGCATGCATACCTCTCTTCCTCCACTGACAGCTTACCCCTGACCAGGAGTTACCTTCTCCCAGCAGCAGAGACCTGTCCAATTCCCCTCCATTCACGAGTACCCACTCAAGCCTTTCCTGTCCCAGCTGTGGAAAAACACTCTCTCCTTGGCCAGGAACACCCAGCTCTCTTGGAGAGTCCAGACAGAGCGGGCTCCAGGGCTGGCTGTGAATGTGAGGAAAGGACCATGAACAGCACAATACCAATGGCTTGGCCCACAGTCAGGGCATTCAGGGCTCTCCAGCAGGCTCCTGGGGGATACATCCATACTTGCATCTGGATAATCATTGGAATACACAGCCTTATTATTCCTTGCCTACCCTGGATCTCAGTACAAAGTGCACTCTAGGTGATTGATTTCTGAGAAATGTAACATTGGATCCGTGATAATAAGCTACAGGCAACATACAAAATGTTTATGTTCCACCACAGAGTCCAAATTTGTGAAATAAATATTTGTGCTCTCGTATGTCTGTGGGATCCTGCCATAGAGAACACTATGTGCTACACTGAGTTTAAGAGACGCCCATGGTAGGACTTGGGCAGACCTTTCCCTGGTTGTTCCGTGCAGGATTTTCTTCAGACTCTCTTCTCATTTTCTCTGCTTTCTTGGAAAAAAAAACCAACCCTATAGAATGTATTTCTGTTAATATGTCATCTATTATATAAACTATAAATGGTATATTGAATCAGGTATAATGTATCTCTTTGAAAGATTGGAATCTTACTCTGCTGAAATGTACTCAGACACATCAAGCAGAATTTCAGCCCAGAAACAATAAAATTCAACAATATTTAGCAACTGAAGTGATGGAGTAAAAAGAGATTAGAATACAGATAGGAATGTACCACATTGAGTGAGCGCCAGCCCATTTGGCAAATCCTGCATAGTTAAGAAAATTTATCATTAGTGTTTGGTTACCTATGCAATCCCTACTGTGTGTCATTAAAAGATATCAATGAAGTAAAAGTCCCCAAATCACCTCATGTCAAATGATCAGGTAAGTTCACTAAGAGCACTTTATAAGTAAGAGAGCAAATGTTCTTTCCAGGAATTCTTTGTGTTCTTGTTTAAGCATAATATAGGTTTTATTTTTAAGTTCCTTAGAATGAAATTTTGCTAGGGGAACTTATTAAGAAGCAATTCTGATCATAAGAAATGTACAGAGAGGAAAATAATAGCACTAGGAAAATTGGTCCCAGCTTGAATTTTGTATGTACCTCCTCCCCTGAAAACGGCATTTTCACTTTTGACCTTTAGACAGCTTTGCCTTTTCTTTCTGCAGTGTATGAAGTCATCCTAGGAAAATTTTTTACCTAGCATAAATATTTTATCACACGATTCTTCAGACTGTTGACATAAATCTAGAGTTTCCTATTATTACTTGTTTAAAACTCATCATTTACCATTTGGAATGGTAAGTAATAACAGTAAAAATAATCCTTTTTTAGGGGTGAGCAATATATGATGGTTTGGTGATTAATTTATGTTTCATCCTTTTTTTTTTTTTTCATTGTAATAGACTGGCTTGTTCCTGAATTCAATCTGTGTATTTGTAAAATAATGTAATTTTGGTATGTTGAGGCTTTTGAATGGTATGACTGTACAGTGAAATACTAGGAGATAGATTTCAAGATGTGATGATGTTCTAGTATCTCATGGATGACAACTCTCTGCTAGACTAACTAGCTGGAATAATGCTTCAGTATCATTGACAGTGACAATGACCCAGACTTGCAGTTCTCAGAGCTACTGCTGATAATTTATCTTGCCCAATTAGATTTTGCGAATAAATTACCCCTCAAATTTTATTCCAAGACTTTATTTATGGATATATACTCAAATGCTAAACACATAATTTTAATCCCTGGAATTAGTTGCAAATTCTGTGAGCATAGTCTTTGAATTTATTTGTATAAACTGCATACACTTGAACACTTAAAATCTACCATGTTGCTGACTGAATCACTGCCAGGAGCAGAATAGAGTACCAAAACAAAGGATGCAAGAAAATTCACAGCTGCTAACAAGGAGGTTTTGGAGTCCAATAGCACAGCTTTTGCTTCCTCATACAACCTGCCAGTGCTGCATGCTGAGCTGTGACAACCAGTAGCTCTGCCACACTGAGTTGTTCCACAGCTATGTTGTCAAACCTCTCTTTTAGCATCTCTTGAGTGAGCTATGATGGCTTTATTATTTGTGAAAATTCTGGAAAATTCCTGTCTTCCTCAGCATGAGTTTCTGACCAAGCCAGTACAAGCAATGAAAATAGCCATTTACATACTTTCCAAATGAAATTCAGATCAGAAAAGCATGGAAATTCTTGCAACTCCTACCGGGAAACAGTGAAACCACAGCAAGACCTGACCTTGACTTGTGAGATCTGTGTTCTCAGCTGAGCTACATTCCTATTTTCCATGTTGTCAGTAAAAGACACATGCTTTGAGTGAATGTTTCTGCCTTGGCCCATCCCCTCTTCACACCCTGAGAAGAAAGGTCCTGTAAAGGGCCAGGACTGCCATATGAATTCTTCTTCCTGAGGGCACGAATTCTCTTCCTGGGAGAGGTGACTGCCCTGTGGCTGTCTCATGACCACAGAAGAAAGACAATGAGAGCTTTCTCAGGCTTGCTATTTTGTTATATTAATAGGAGCACAGACACTAGATTACATGGTATTTCAGCTCAGCACTCGTTAGACCATGTTGTAGATGCTGCCTTCGCCTGGGACTTCTGTGGGAAAGACATGGACAAACTGGAGCAGGCTCAGCGGGGACCTCTGAAGCATTGGGAAAAAATATTCTTCCTGTGCAGGGAGGTGAAACAGGGCAGGTTTAGCCTGGGGAAGGAATCCCCACCCTTGAGCAGGTGATTGAGAAGAGGCAGCCAGAGCCTCCACTGTGCTGCACAAGGGGAGGGCAAGGGACAAGGAGCCCGAGGTGAAATGAGAGATCCAGATTGGGCATAAGGAAAAGCTTCCTCATGCTGAGGACAATGGAACCCCTTGGGCATTTGCCACACCTGAGTGGACACTGTCCTGAGCATCTTGGTCTGAGGATGCAGTTGGCCCTGTTGTGGGCAGGTGTTTGGAACAGAAATTCCTGCTCAGCCTCTGGCTCAACCCTGTGATTCTAAAATATATAAATAAATACATAATAAATGAGAATCATTCTTCAGATGTGACTGCATATTCTAAAGGGTATTTGACTTTTAAAGTCATCAATCTTTCCCTCTACTCATTAGACTAGGAAAAAACTCTAAATAAAGAGTACTGTAATATCTTTTTTTTTTTTCATTCTGCAAAAGAAATTACCAAACTTTACCATTGGAGGGAGATAGTGATGAATCTTTTGCTCTCAGATTAAGTGTAACAGTACATGCAGAAGGGAAAAGCAGGAGTAACAAATGCTTCCAGGCCAGGTGGTATATTTCTTATACCTAAATTGATAGTAAGTTGCTGATTTCCACTGCATTTGCTATTACTGTTAACCCTATGAATAGATATTGCACTGCAGATAGATGAAATGTCTGGTCCCTGCCTTGGAGAGCCTATGACCTAAGGCTGTAGAGGTAAACTTTTAAAAAGCACCTAGATTGATGTGGATCAGTGGGAATTAAACTAAAAATCTACTGCTCAGGATGGAATTTTCAATGTTGTAATGCAGCTTTATTCTTTTAGATGTCTTAACTCCTCTGCCTGAAAGGTAAGAATCCTGCCCTCCTTTCTAAACTCTCATCAGCTGGATCAACAAAATTCAGTGTGGTTATAAATAAACCAGAGGGAATATTATCTGAAATTCTACTTCTTCACTATCTTCGAACTGCAGGAAATTTGTTTTTTTAATCAGAATTCACTATCCTCAGCTCTCCTCAATCCCTAGCTGCTTGTGCTATGCTAAATTCACATAGATTATGGCTATTTTGAGCTTTTTTCAATACTATGAGGGCTAACAGAAACAGAACCAGAGGAGAGAATAATGTGAAATTTAATTCCTTTTCTTTGCCTTTAAAAACTGGATGCAGTATTTCTGGATAACCATTAAACCACTGTGAGTATTAGATGTTCCTAGACAATCTATGGCAAAAAGCAGCATTTTACAGGGCTGAGCCTTGAAGAGCAGTGAACCAAGGAAAAGGGGCTCCTCTCCCAGAGGTAAAACCTCCAGTAACATAGTCAAGCAGTCAAAAACTATGTCAGGTGAGATGCTTTCCTGGCCATGAGAATATCAGACCCAACGGTCTGTAAAATTGTTTATTCTCTTTCTCTGATCTAGTGAACATGTGGTTATTCACTGGTGTTTATTACTCAAATCATGAAGGAGGATCTCAGAGCAATCTATTGCCTGGAATTTATGGTGTTCACCTCTAAAAGGCCTCTCAGAAGAGGATGGAATTGAAACTGAACCTCTCACATTGCAGTTCAGAGCTTTTCTTGCAGTTCAGTGGGAAGAGGAGGATGAAGCTGAATATTATCTGGGGCAAAAAGGTGGAAGCATTTCTCCTGTGATGATACTTTATTAGTAGAAGTAAGAACACATGCCTGATCAGAGGAATGGAGCAGACCAGTACTAACCTGAGATATGTTGCATAAAGATTTAGAAATCTGGCAGAATGGAAGTGCTTGCAATGGCTGAAAGCAGATGAGTAACTGCCAAGAGGGATTGGAAATCAGACACTTTCAAAGCAATTAGGCTGGAGTTATTTGCTGTGACCTGCTGTGACCTGTGACCTGCTGCACCTGTGAACTCAGCTTAATGCTCATAGAGTCAGAAATTGAGTGATAACTTAAGATGATGCCAAGAGTCAGCTGAGATACAGTCACTAGCCAGATATGCATGCCTAGTTCATGCAAATATGAACTAAAATTGGATGTTCTGTCTCACTCTTCAGATAGCAGCTTTTTGGCACATTTTGTTGGGACCTATCATGAGCAATGATTGTGTCTCATCTGACAAGATCACTTACTGAATCACGGTCTTAGACTTCAGCCCAGAAAGTCCTAATACATGTATTTAACTTAATTCATGCTAAGCACAATAGTTCTTGGAGCAGCTCAAATGTATATAAATATTTTCAACATAGAGTCAAACCATAATACATTTTGGGTTAAATTTATCCATAACTGACTTTCTGTTCAGGACCTTAATTTTCTGATTCACTAATGCCAAATTGATTTGAGCATTTGTACTGAAAAAGAAGACACTTAAAAGTGGGAATCTTTTCATTCCTCGATCTGTATCTGAACTTCAAGGACTCAGCACAGTCTGAGTGTTAGATTTTCAAACACAGGCAATGGCAGGTAGAAGGGCCACTGGTCTCCTATTCATGTTAGAACACCAGCTTTCCTGGCATGGAAGAACACTACCAAATTCATGGTTAGATTCCTCAACTAGGAAGAGCTCACCTCATGCTGCTCCAAAAGTGTCCACTTTAAACACAGTCTGCATGTACCTGAGCAGTATCCCAGCACAGCATGAATGTGCTGAAACAGGGGACAGGAGTGGTCAGTCCAGGTATGAGAAAAAGATGGGGGAGATGGATGGCAAGAACCTCGTGCTGCTCTTGTGTATTTCCAGTGGCAAGTAGACCCTGAGATGACATGATCCTGGTAACAGACACCTCTTTGGTGGATCTGTGAAGTCAGTAACTAATTGTTGCATTTACATGTGTGTTAAGGTTAAATTATGGATTGAATAAAGGTATTTTGGGTTGAACACACTTTCAAGGTGGGGCTTGACTGGCTGATGACATCATATGGCAAGTGGAGAGAGAACAAAAGCTTTGGGCATGGGGACCAGGAGGACCTGACCCATGTCAGCACACTGTTTGTCTGGGCAATGCACACAACATTGTAATTCCTTCCAGATTTCAGCCAGCTCAGGTTCCCCCAGAAAGCTTCTGCAAGCAGCATAAAGAAGGAAAGACAATTTACTGCTCCCTCATCTCTCCAGACACTTTGAGACACTGGCTGGTCTGGGTGTAGGGAATGATTAAGGCAGTTTAGAGCTGCCTTTCCCACCTATTATATTCAGGTGCCTGATATGTGAACTTTGTGTACAGCAGATCTGATTCTTCACTGTGACATCCCTAACATATGGGAAAGAGATTATGAAAGGAGGGTTGGAAAGTGAGATATTGCAATATCTATAACTTTGCCTGTAAAAACGAGTGTGCTACAGTATATTGCGCATAGTTTTGATGCAATGAAAAAGACTAAATACGTGCAGTACACAGAGAGACTTTATCTGGGGTTCTTTTTTATATCTCCTATTACTCAGAGTTTTGTCCTCCCCATTCCCTGTCTCTTTTCTGTCTGTCTCTTCCAAGGTCAAGAGCCCCCTCTACACCAAAGCACACTCTGGTTACACCATGCTTACTACATGGTGCTCCACAGCCTTTGACAGCTGCCACTCCGATTGCACACTGAGCTTGGACAAGGTGACTGCTGTGGCTAAGCACAGCTGGGTCTCCATTACCAAGCACATTCAAATCTAGAAACTGTTAAGTTATGAGAATCATTTCTTTGCCTCAGTCTCATGAAAATTCTGAGTCTAGAGCACAAAACCATTGTAAATTGTAAAACTCCCTGGCAGTGGGGGAGTTTCATCTCCAAATACACTGTGTAAGATTCAGTAAAATCAGTGAAGAGGCAAGATGTCATTGCTTTGTTCGGAGTTTGCTATTGGCTATTTAATTTTCTTTAATGACAAAACATAGAAGCTGTAAGGTCTACTTACATGTATCTGAAAGATAACAGCTTCTGAAGTGATTGACACACTTTTTAGGTTTGGAATTAGAGACTAATTTATATTTGATGGGAATAAGCAGTTTATGTTCTGTAGAAAAGAAATAATGTACCTAGAAGAAATTTACCATGATGATACTAAACTAAGATCTTACCATGGTCATTCAAAACACTATGATTGTGCTGCTCTGGTCTATATGAGTATTCTTACAGATTCTATAGTATTTTGAAATAAGTGAGGCATCATTTAAAATTTGCCTTTCCGAAAAGTCTTTGTTTCCTTGAATTCAATTTCATTAACACAAACACACTTGAAAGTAGGCTCCATGGCCATATAAATGGTTTTATTTTCTTAAAATTTGGGTACCTTACAGTTGCTCTTGGAATGACTAAGTCAACAGGAGATGCCTGGATTCCCAGTGCTTCTGAAATTCAATCTATATCTTTAGGTGCATAAGTAAGAATTCAGAACTCAGATACATGATCTAATTATGTGGCTTAGCAAGTTGACATCCATCTTATGATGTGTGATAAACAGTCCTTTCACTTAATGCAGTTCAAGTCCTTCTCAGAACCCAGAATTATTTCTGCCACAGACGTAAATGGCAGAGCTCCCGCTGCCTGGAGTGGAATAAGTTCACTGGAAGCCCAGGATGTTTTGCTTCAAGCTGCATGCACATTGACATGCCCATATGGCATTTCTTCTGGCTCTGTCATCCCCTCCCTTGCAGCTGGTGTTTGCGCAAGGCTATGGATGCATGCCCTGTTCCAGCTGCAGCTGTGCCAACAAAAAGATGAGTGCCACAGCCTCCTCCCCACTCCAGTACTGGAAGTTACCAACCCCTCTGAACTGCTGGCCAGGCTCTACATGTGACTTCCCATAACTTGTTTCAGTCAAATAGCTTGTTTCAATCAAAATAACAGGGGCAGCCTTCTCTAAATTCATAACATTGTCTCTTCTCTTTTGGATGGATGTTGGATAGGGGCCACAGAGAGAAGGTGATAAGCACATGAGGATGAGGTACTGCTTCAGGGACCTCTTCAGCTGGTGCAGCCACAGCCAAGAGAGTGCAGGTCCACAGCCTATATGCAATTGCTAATTGAGCTCACTGTTGTCAAGAACTCTTATATCCTGGCAACAAAATTGTTTATAAGGCCCAAGGAATTCCTGCAGTCAATATTAATGAAGACTGTTGAATATGCTAACACTGGTTCATTTAGAATTCTAAAAGTTAGGTCAAGAAAAACCGTTAAATAAATGGTTTGTATTAAATTAAATAAAATTAAATGAAAGCAAGCTAGGATTCCATTTGGGATGGTGAAACTGAACAGAATAGGAACAGAAAAAAAAAGGGTTGCTGTAAAGTGAAAGGTGGCTACCAGACAAACAAATGTGTTTATCTTTGAGGTATTTCTTACATTTTTGTGCTGTTTCATTTACACTTAAACCACGTCAGCATCAGTCATATTTCTCTTGGTTTCCAGTGACTATTATTTTTAAACTGTGTGCATTGTTGGGAAATACAAAGAGGACTTAATGCAGACAGCTATACCAAGCCAATGACTAATTTTACTTTCTGGATCCTTTCTGGATGACTTTTTGTGATGTGTTTCAATCAAACCTCAATTTATACCTACTGTAGTCAAGAGAACATTTTTCATTTCAGTAGCACTTTCTTCCTATACTCCCCCTTAGCATTTGAGATAGACTTCTTGGAAATATAAAATTGGTGAAATGCATTGTATCAATAAATCCCAGCATTAGCAAGAAAGCTGTGCTAATCTGAAATTCAGAGCAAGGCATGAAGCAGAAAGTCAACAGGCTACTTTGCACGCTACATCTTGGGAAGAATAAGATTGAAATAAATACAGAAATCATAATTCCAAATGAAATGTCTTTCCCAGGAATGAGGTGAGGCCCAAAACACCAGGTTCTACAGAAGGAGAGGGTGAAGATTTGATCTCTCATGGGATCAGCAGACAGAAGAGTGTCCCAGGAATAAATCTGTTTTCTATCATTCTTTCCCACCTAATGTGATCTTCAACTGGGCAGCTTGGCTGTTCTGATGCAGAAGATGGTACAGAGAAAACTTGAAATCAGGCAGTCTGTGTTACTGCCCTGGATTATCAAGATGGGTTAACATGGAGTGGAGCTGACTAATCAAAACACCGAGGCAGCTTTTGTTATTGTTCCGGCTGAGTCATAGCTATGTATGGTACAGTTTCCAGTAAGAGGTTATCTTTCAGACAGCTTACACATGGATTGCCATTCATCAAGGAATTTGGGGTTACTGTAAGCAAAGATAAACCAAAAGGCAATATACCAAAATAATTTACGGTGTGGGCTTAGTGGGGAAAACAATGACTGACTGCTGAAGGAGTCAGTTGTGATAAATTCAAAGAAATGTATCAAAATGAATATTGGATGTAATTTCTGAGTCAAAGGCTATAATCTCATTCCTGAAACTGATATGAAAAATATGATCCACTTAGTTCCCATTCACCAGCTAAAGCAGGGCTACCAGTGCTGTTTCCCAGCAGACAAAAGTACACAGCACCTGGCTCAAGATACTGACCATTTTTGCCTAAACTGTGCAATTTTCTCAAATCCCATTGCCACAACAGTACAAAGATGTAGCTGAGCCACTCTGTCTGAACTCTGCCTCTATGTCAGTGGATGGTTGACATGGTGGGAGAAAAATTTGACACTGAATGTTTTGGGTTATGAGCATTTATTTTACTCTAAAAATAGCTCATAGTGCTGGTTTCTTTTCTTCTACCATATGACATTTTTAATTTTGTCACGAAGTTATTAAGTTAAATTTTCTTTATCTGAGGAGAGGTTTAAACTGAAGCTAACTTAGCCTAAATAAAGCACCTCTTTGATCTCACTAGAGAACGACCAGGAAGAGACAGAATCCCTCATGACTCGCT
Organism: Illadopsis cleaveri; assembly: GCA_013399915.1. Taxonomy (NCBI): domain Eukaryota; kingdom Metazoa; phylum Chordata; class Aves; order Passeriformes; family Timaliidae; genus Illadopsis; species Illadopsis cleaveri. The sequence continues at coordinate 84,452 of VXBB01013350.1, read as the reverse complement.
CTGCAGAAGCCATCATGGGGAGATTAACTTTTTAGATTAACAAATATACAAAAATATCTATTAGATTGGTGGTGCCACAGGGAAAATCCCTCCTTTCCCATTCCCTATAGTGCCTATTTTGGACCAAATTTGCTTTAAATTTTGTTTAATCCTGTTTTGAACTGGGAGTTTGCTCTGCTTCCTCAGTGTGACTGTCGTGGCAGCATGTTTAAGAATTGTACTGCCTCCTCTGCAAAGTGACTTTTACCTGTTTAAAACTGAGTCTTGATCTATATTGGACAATTTGGGTGAACACCTTCTCCCTCATCTTCTCCACTTCCTTCCTCCTTGCACAAACCTTACCCATACTCTTCCCTCCAGATGAGCCATCTCAGCCTGCTGCACCTCATAGTCATCTCATCCCCTAAAATGACCTGCAAATACCCTCCTCCAATCCTTTAGGGGTTAAATGCATGAAGCACAAAGCTCTTATGTAGTGTAAAGCAGAGTTTTTGTAGAAAAAAAGTTGTGCTACGTTAACAACCAGGAGACCAATTGTTACCTAAGGCTGCTGTGTCTGGTTTGTAACACTGAGCTAGCTGAAAGTCACCATAAAAAAAACACTCCACAGCATGCCACAGCAGTGTACAAACACACACCTTGTTGCCCATTGGAAGATTTGAGGTATTTTGTTTTGGAAGAATTTAGATCTGGTGGTGAAATCAGACAGCTCAAGTCCACAGTTCTTCACGGTATTACTCTGTTTCCCCTTTTTCAGGAAAAAATGGGCACTCTACTCAGCCAGCTGAAAACAGCCTCCCTCTGCACAGCTAAGTAAACCATCATTGTCAGGAATGTGGGCACAAGCCGGTTTGTGCCAGGCTGTGTGTGCGCTCCCTGTGAAAGCATTTCCTTTAGCAAAACAAGCAAGTGCCACAACGGCAAATACTACAACAGTCAGTCAATTGATGGGCTCAAATGCTCCTTTGCCACCAAGAAGTGAATCTCTGCATGGAAAGCACAGGGCTTGGAGAATTGCTTTTCCTGCATATTATATCGGCTTTTTATTTTCCCCCATGATCCAAGTTGCTTCCTAAAATTCAGAGACCTGTGAGATTATTATGGTAACTCAGTGTTACCAAGTAACTCACTCACTCTCTTTCGTATGTCATGAATCAAACATACCATTAGTTTGTCTTGGTAGAAATATGGACCTATATGAAGAAGGCAAACAGGTGACATGGTCCTTCTAACACTTAACAGAATAACAGCACCACAAACAGAGATGGCTGTCCAGGAATAAAGCAGATATTTCAGGCCATGAACCATTGTCACATAGTTCTTATCACTTCCTTTGAATTCACACAGAAAAGTGTCACAACGAACAAGGATATTCTGGCTCTCCTAAAAATAGCACATATAGTAATAGTGCTTCTCCTAGGATATTTTGGAAACTCAAGAAAAGCATTTTTCTCTTTTTTCCCCTCTAAACTAGTAGCAGTGGCTGTGTCTTTTTTGGTCTTCTTCTGTTTAAAAAATACAGTACATTCCTTACTCCCAGCCACCTTGACCACTGGCTGTTGTGTTTCCTACGTCAGAGGAGATGAGATCATTAATACCACCAGTAATGATGCCTGCAGAAGCTCCTCTTTTTTGCCAGGTCATAGAATGGGTCTGGATGCACTATGAAAAGGATCTACGATCCATTTAAACTCCTCGCTGTTTAAACTGGCTATTAGAGTTTTGCCGTCACTGTCATTTCTTGGCTTCCTGATGAAAGAACAGATGACTTTGCTGAGCTATCTTGGTTGAGAAAAAATGCATGAAAGCAGAATTTTAAAAAAATCATTGAGGAGCTAGGCAAGGACAGAACTTTTAATTGAGACAAGTGGGAAAAATAAAATAGAAATTTGAGGGAAGAGGAAGAAAATGGTAAACCTTGAAGCATAATCCAGTGAAACAAATTTGTGGTCAGATTATGTCTTGTCATGTTGTCAAGGTATCCAATGGAGGCCTGACTGTGTCCAAATATTGCTCTAATAAAAGGGAGTGATAAGGTCATTGTGTGATTTAATGTTGAAAACTGGTTTTGCAACAAAGCTGCACAGCAATAATTAATTCTTTTCATATTTTACTGACCTTTATCCATAAAAAATAAAGAAACCAAAGAACACAGAAAAAACCACCAATTTATAGATAGCACAAGAAATACCTAGCTCATTCTACTGTGCTGAGCAAGAGTTGTTTACTTTAAAATGAGTAATGACGAGGATGTCTTTGAAAAGCAGCATTCAAGGCTGATATTTAACTCTTCTGCCCATGAGCATCTGAAAGAGGCAATTCAGACTGTGGAACAAAAGAACTGGCTGAATCTGAAGAGGAGGTGGTCTACTGGAGGCTGTGACCATGATTCTTCAGATGATCCTGTGTCTCCTGAAAAGAGCTTCTGCATCCTTGTCAGGTAAATAATAACACAGGACACAAAGGATAAATTATTCTTTCACTTGCTGACGCCAGAGAGAAGAGTATCACAGACAAACAACAATCTTCCACAAAGAAAAATGCATAATGGGACATACTATGACATTTTAATTATCCCTGACCTCAGACCTCCAGCTCTAAGAAGGATGAATGCATTTAGGAATAACTGACAAGATTTTACCGCTGAGTATGTCTGCAAGGAAGCTGCCTGACAGAGTGGGGGCCTCGTCCTGCCCGTGTCCAACAGACATCAAGAGGTTTGAAGGACTTGTTTGAAGCTGACTGCAATACGGATCCATTTCTGTTCCTGTTTTTATTAAGATGCTTCTTCATTTCCTGGCCAGTTGGCACAGGCTTTGACATCCCTGAGGAGACAGAGCCATGCTCTAGAAGCTGATACCAGCACCGCTGATACAGAGCCCTGTGTTTTGGAACAATACCTTGGAAAGACACAGAAAAATTGGGCAACAAAAAGCCATTTTCTGAACTTGGCCTTCCCCCTTCTACATTCATCCACACTTAAGAGGTTGGTGAAGGCTGGCTGTAATCTATCCAGAGACCAAGTGCTTGAACAGATGTAGTACAAGATGTTACTTACTATACAAACACATGGGTTGTTTGAAATTTTATTTTCCTTACACACTTTCTATAAAATAAAGTGTACAGCAGCAATAGTTACTTGAATATTCTTACTAAACTTATTCTTTTGTTGTTTCTGCAATGCAGTGGCTTCTGATACTAATGTGATTTCTTTAGAAGAACATATCACATAACTTCCACACTTCTGAAGCACTGAGTGTTTTGAGGTCCCATTGACCAAAATCTCAAAACTTATGAGATTGTGTAACGTAAAGCTTTACTTCTGTGGGTGCATCTCCCATTCAGGTCCAAAACACCACTCAAAATCTCATTCATAATGAAAAATATGGGTTAGGGGTTTTTTAACTGGATGGTTTTAAATTATGCTTATCTGTTGTATCTTGGGCAGATTTTAAAACATCGAAGTGCATAAAAATACAACTTGCTTGCTCTTTTTTTTCTTATGTTTACCAATAACATCTGACTGGGGAGTCTAGGAAAAAAAGCACAAGTGATAAGGGAGTGATATTGATGAGGACAAACACCACTAAAAACCTGATATTGCACAGATGCCAGTCTACGCACAGCTAATAGTCTGACATGCAGGCACTCAGTTCTTTGTGGACTGCTTTGTCTTTTCCCAGTACAGACAGAGTGAGTCACTGGGAATTATACACCAAAGGAATCATATGCTCCTACCACTAATTTCCAGAGTACACAAATCAGGCAAAATTTGCTATGTGTGTATACGTGTATAGTAAAAGCTGAAATATTCCAAACCAGCCATGTGTCTGGAACATTTACTGTAACAATTGCTTTTTGATTTGCAGATGATGTTGTGAATTTTTTGTGAGATGCCTACAGAGGTATGTGAGAAAGTTTGCTGGCTTCACAGAAAGCTAGAAATCCCCATAGATTGCCTAATGGAAGTGGTTCACTGTCTGCAACTGGGTTGATAGTGATAACCAGAACTTTATTGAATTGTAAAAGCTCATTACTACCCAAAGCTCAGTCAAAACAATTTCTCGACAGAAAATTGTTCTTCAGACAATGGGAAACTGTATTTGATGCAATCAGCACAAAAACACATTGCCCTCTTTCTGGTAGCCATCAAATGCTTTGTTTTCTTAACTTGAAAATAAACAAGCCTCAAGGAATTTGTGGTTTTATACATCTCACATAGTCTTTTGGGTGGGCTTTTTTTTTTCAAACCTGGATGAATTTGCAAATATTGAAAGTTGCAAAGTAACTTTCCACTCTGGTAAAGAAGAATGAAAAGAAAATTCCTGTCTTTCAAAGACTATAAACAGTCTATCCCCAACCCACATTTAATACATGGATGCAAACAGCTGTCACTGCTGCTTTGGAGGAACTTTACAAACAGATTTTGTTGCCTTCAAAATGTGACAATAGAAATATAACTTCAAAGCCTACATAGATTGTTTAAAGCCCTTATTTTCCCATCTTTACTGAAATTATCTGATTGCTGCTTTGCAATTCATGATGTGTAATTCAGTTTTGCCATACAAGACTACTTAGCTTCCCTTGTGTATCTGGGGGGTGGGCCCAGCTCTCTTTTAAGGATAGAGGTTGTGTGGTGAGGTGTTTGTGTGACTGTGCAGTGACAATTTTTCACTTAAATGCAGAGTCCCCAGATGGATTTTTTTCCTGAGAGCAGAAAACAGCAGCCCCTTCCCTTGGCTTCTGCCACACAAGAGTTACCTGGAAGCCCAGTGTGCTGTTCTAATGGGACTAAATTGTGATGCAGGCAGGCTGTAGATATGAAAGATTATCCACCTACTAGAGGAGTGTTTTAGAATGACAGGGCTCTAAATTCCACTTCTGTGGAGACAACTGCATGAAATCGACCATGTGGTGAGAAATGTGCTGAAACCTACAGGAACACCCCTTGAAATCTCCTGATTATTTAGGAGGTGTGTCTCAACAACTCCTTTAAGATCACAAAACCAAATGTGGAGATACAGTTTAGTCCAGTTTTAAGGGTTGTTCTTCCCCTTTGCAAAGATTTTCTGAACATGTTTGGTAAAGGACTGAGGATGGGTTTTAGATTTCACCAGCTAAACAGAATGGAACTTCTCCAAATACAAGGAAATCCCACTGAAAAACTAAGCTGAAATCTTAAGATGTCAATATTTCTATCTCCATCACTAGAAAAAAAAAGTTATTCTCAGCCTGCCAACCTTGGGGGCATGCTGTAAGGGTAGTCTGGAAGGCTTTGATCTAAAGGTTAGGCTGATACGCATGACCTGCTATGGGAGAGTACCAGTGTAGGACTATTAAGTAAGAGTAAAATCCAGGATTGACCAAAGTGCAGTCAGATTCTAGCAGGAACTGTGCACATTCATATTATGTCCTGGTTTGTTTCTGCCCCTGGCTGTATCTTTGACTTCTTTTGTCACACTCAGACAAGTTACTTTAACATAAATGAGAGCTGGTATCCACACTGTAAAGTGGCCACTGTGCAGGAAATTAGCCCACAAAAGGCTCAGATCCCAACTTAATTAAAGGTTGCAGAGGAAATTTTGATCCTCAGAGAAGAGGCTGGGGTTTATTATTCTGGTAATTATCATTTACTGTAGCTACTAGGTACTAGTTACTAGTAGCTACTGTAGTTACTAGGGCCCATTTGCTTCCCCTAGTTTTATGCCAGTGTAGATCCATGTAACATCCATAAAGCTTCTCTTCATTTAAAGAAAAGCTATTGGGTACACATCAGCCTCTAAGTGTCCTGGACAAGATGCCACTCAGGCACTTCTCAGCTTTTGAGGGGTGTTGTCAGCCTAGACCAATACTAATTTTATTTCTACTCAGTTTGCACAAGCTCCTTGTGCCCTTTTAGAGATGCGTAAGGGTGATCTTGATAGCAATTGAGAGGAATAGCAAATATGTGGGCCTCTCAATGAGCACTTACGGGAAACAGAGGACTTGTAACTGGGAAAAGTGACATTTTTCACTGTGCAGGAATGTGAGCAACAGAGGAGAAAGAGCCTCTGTATTTTACCTTCCTGCCGGGCTAAACATCATGTGCCCTGAGTAAAGGATATCAAAGGCAGCTGAAGGATATCTTATTAGAACTCAATTGCCAAGGAAGGTGGGCAGGAGTGACCAGAGAAAGCTGTGGGTTTGGATTCCTGTGGAATAACAAACTCCTTACTTCCTGTGCTGCTCTTTCTCTTGGGGATGTGTTGGTAACCTGCCAGCCCCAGTCTGGTAGTAGCTTAAAGGAGGGTGGCCAAGTGAATAGCCCTGGTGGTATGAATAATGATTAAAAGGTTAAAGAAACCCCATATGACTAGCTGGAATCACAGGAGCTCGAGTAGCCCTGCCACTCTAATAAGCAAACAGGGCATGTTTAATTCTGTAATTGGATATAATCACCATGTGTGGACATTTTTCTTATTTACTTCTTCAGTATGCTTATCCCTAGCTGCTGGGGCATTCTTTCATCTTCATCAGTAAAAACATCATTTGCTTGAACTGTGTAAAATAAAATGAAACCCTATCCCACAGTAGGAAGTTTTTCTCCAGGTCATTTCCACTTTTCTTTGCACCTTTGATGTGTGACCCTCCCACCCACCACCCTTCCTTTCAGCCAGCCCTCCCTGGAACAGCCTCCGAATGAAACGATGGCCCCCAGGACCAAAGAGGAGGCTGTGGTTTCCATGGATGACTGCCCACTGCAGGCACTGCTTACTTGTGGTGTTTATTTCAGTCCCTCCTAGCTATGCTGCCTGGAGTTGGAAGGGTCAATCCGCAGCTTGGATTGGCATATTTTTAAGGTCCTTTCTATTATGAAATATTTATGAGAGGAAACAAGGTTGGACATTCCTGCAGCCAGTCCAGTGTAGGAACGCTATGTGCCTTCCTCCCCCAAACATGTAAATGCAGTCAGTTATTTAATGGAAGACTCACATACCTTGTTCCTTTACATTTCAAGTGAGCTGTCAGAGGAATGTAAACATTTATTTGGAGCAAGCCCTCAGGTAAAGGATTACCATATGCCACAGAAGGAAATTCCAGCATGCCCACCCAAATTTATGCTGTGGAGAGAGCTATGAATAGAAAGTTTGTACACTGTTATGAATATGGATAAAATACATCACTCACAGCCGGGCCATGAAAAATTGAAAAACACATATTTTGGATCACACAATATTTTCAAAAATACATTTAAAAGAAAATAAACATGGGATCTTGTGTGTTCATTTACTGTTTGAAGTACCTTCGGGGAAGACAGACATCAACAAATTTTCATCCAGACCACTCACTTCTCTTGATAACAGAAGGTTTTTTGGGAGGAAGGCTGCAATCTCATTCCTGGGATCTCTTTGCTTCCTTAGCCAGTGCCCACTTATTGGGAGTTTCTGTTGTATTGAGGATTAGCAAAAGAAGACTCATTTAGAGGGCTACATGCAGTCTTAAAGGTAAGAATTCTGCATTCTTGGTCACCTTACAAAGTGACCTTTTCATGAGTGTTTCATGACCCTTGAACGCCTTGCAAATGTGCTTAATTAACAATATTATTATTATTATTATGATTCTACAGCTAGACAGTAATCATTAATGTTTTAGTGTGGCCAACATCAGTTTCTTTTGAAGTGAAAGAATTTCTGCTAGATTTTTTTTAAAAAATGCCCCACCATGCAAACCAATGGCCTCTGAACACCTCAGCAACATTGGGTTGGGCAATATAAAGGTCCTGACCATGCTCTAGAGCTTGCTACTACAACCCAAATCTATATAGAGCTTCTGCACTTCAGTCCTCTATGTCAGCCCCCTCCAATGTTGCACACTCTCTTTCAGGTGTGAGGAACTCATGAAGGGCGGTCTGCCCTTCCTCTGGGTTTGTGTGTTTGGGCCAACTCATGAATTTCCTCTCAGGACCCTTCTCCTGCCTTTTCCTTTCTGCTTTCTCCCTGCAGCATCTCTGTCCATTGCAAAGGGATTTTTTTTTGCATGGGTGCAAGTGACAGAACAATACTATGGTTACATGAGAAGAAGTAAAACAACCTTATTATTAGGGAAAGAGGAGTGTGAGGCAGTGAGAGAAAACAGTATTTAAGAGTGGGAACACTTAGAATGGCATCAGACCCAAGCCAGAAAATATTAACATAGAGGAAGGGAGGAGTTTTATGTGGGATAGTGAGCTGCCTTGATTATCTTTCTCTGTTATCCCAAAGCCAAGTTTATTTTAACAGGAAATTGCACATTAGATTGAATGAGAAACACATGGAAAGAGAAAGTTATAGATTTAAAGTCTTAAAATTTGTCCTGCATAAGGAATGACAGCCCAAGTCTCACTTAGGTTAGGCAGCTGTTGTACATGATATCAATGTTCAAGCCAAATACATTCAAGGGGAATATCCATGAGCTCCCCAGAAACAGAACAACTCTGAACCCTTTTCTCCAGGCTGTTCATACCCAGGAGAATTTGAACCATAAATTTCCTACACTCACCTGCCCCTGCCCTCTGGACTTATTGCCAGGTATGGAGCAGCACTCCCTTTGTGGAGGTTCTGGGTGCAGAGCAGGGCCTCAAGTTATTGGCACTGAGAGACAGGGAGGATGTGTGTTTTATGATGAAAAAAAAGGTACAGTTAAAGAGGTGCAACTTCTCCCTCCCTTTTTCCTGGTGAGACAAAAAATGGTATCTTATTTAAATGTTAAATGTTTTAATGTTTAAATGTGTTAATTTAAAATTAATTAACACTTGATAATTAGAGAAAAAGCCATTGAGTAAGAGCTTTACTACAATGTAGGTTGTCTTTTGCCCCCAGTTGTGTCTTTTAGACAGGGGGAAGGATATAAATTCTGAATTTTTGGTGATGAAGAAATTATTAAGAGTAAATATTTGGAAGCTGGAGAGTGAACACAATGACCTTTGTGATTTTTGCACTAATATATTGTTTCCTTTTAACACTGGATGCCTTAGAAGTTAATTCTTAATCTGATGGGGCAGATATGCACTCCCTGACCTTACCGTGAAAGAAAAACAAAGGATCATTCACTCTAGGTGACTAACACTCAGATAAAAAAATTCTCATCTGTAGGTGAAACCTGGTTCTTGAGGCAGCAGAGGGAAATGTTGGAATGCATCATAACAAAATAATGGCTTCAGACTACTCAGCATCTTGATGCTATGCATGGCACATTTGATACAGTGAATGATTAAGTTGTTGTTGCCTTCTTATAGCTAAGGAAAACTAAACAAGAAGCTTTCATTGGTGGTGGCATGGGAAGAAATGAAACTCTAATGTGATCACTTACAGACTCCTTGAGATGTAGATAATTTGAAAGCACTTTGAACTTTTAACATCTGATGAATTTTTAAACATGAGACTCTACACAAAATATCTCAGTCTGGCAAACAGGCTACACAGTTTAATCTCAAAGTGCATAAGTCACATCACTGTAGGTGCTGAAAAGTGCCATCAGAATCCAGCACCCACATTTGAAAGCTGAGTGTGGGAGCAGATGAGGGCAGGAAACAAAGAGACTTTTTATTCTTGTGCCCACTTGCACAAACATTGCAGATGGTCTGAACCTCTGCACTCACACTATGTGCCTCTGTGAGTGCAAATCACATCAAAGAGATTCCTGGAAACACTACCCTGAAAGGCTGCAGCCTGCCCATGGTGGTGGGACCCTGGGCAAGTTACAACCCTGTTAATTTTGTCCCGTTAGGATCCTCAGGGTGGACCCAAATCTAAATACCACAATTTTCATGGAAAACACACTGAGATGTAACTGAAGAGGCACACTCACTCTGAGGACTAAGGACTTTAATTTGATAGGAGACTTGGTTCACGGTATGACAACCCATAAACATCTGTGTCCCACTGCAGACAATCTGCTTTGCAGAGGAGAAACAAACAGACTTCTTTGAAGCATTCCTGACCTGCTGACCAAATGATGACCAGCAGACCTTTCAGCCCAAACCTGGCCAGTATTTGGGCCCATTTTTATTGTGAAAATTGTTTCTGCAAGAAAGATGTGTCATACAGTAATTTACTGGCAAGGCTCATTCTCCCAGACCATGGTTGTTTCAGCTGCAGGAACTTTTATTGGGCACAGTCTGAACTTGATGCCCAGTTTTAGTTGTTGAAGCTGACTAAGAATAACAGATACCTGTGAGTTTGACTGTGGTCCTCTGTCTCACTGTCAGCTGCTCTGTTTGCACAGGGAGTCAAGTTCTCAACAGATAAGTAATGACACTAAGAGACAGGCAGCACTCTGAAAGAGCCATGGTTTTAAAAGAAACTGATGTCTGGGTCATGTAGTTTGCTGTGGGGTGCTTGCAGATACAATGCACGTGCATCCTGTCAATTGCTCCCTGGTTGCACCTCTACATGAACAGTTAGCCTTGAAAATTAAAGCCCTCAGGGAATTTTCCATCAGTGGCTATCCAAACTCTGGCCTGAGAACAACCTGAGCTCTTTTGAGGTCCATTGGAACAACTGCTGTCCTAAGAAAATGTGTATTTGGTTAGCAACAAACAACTGGCAGTTGTGATTTGCAAAGTGGAGGCTGGAAGTTGATCAACATCCTTGGGGAGCAGGTGGGGGTACGTGACTGCACAATGAGTGTTCTGGGGAGAGGCTGCCAGAGCTGAAGATTTACAGAGGGCACAAAACTCAGGCAAAGTACCTAAAACCCTCCATGTGAAATACTTAAACTCCCTCAGGACTTTTTAAAAAGAAAATATCTTGATTCTTTAATCAATTTTGTGATCTGGTGGCAGGAATGGAGTTATTCAGTAATGTTTACAATATCATACTTACTGTTATTATATGGATTTGTTTTAACTCCCTAATCTGACAGTTCTCAGTGTAAAAAATTGCAGGTGCACCTGTAAATCACATGGTGATGCTTCTTCTTGTATACATAAACTTAACTGGTCTTTCAAACTGAAAAAAAAAGGAACTCAGAAGCAGCTTACAAAACAAACATACAAACAAAACTTTTTGGATTATTTGGAACATGGATATTTTCAAGCTCATGGAAACAGGTGCTAATTAAGAAGTACCATAATTTTATACAGAAAAAAATGTTTAATAGAAGAGTAATAGCTTAGGGGATCTACTTGTTCTGCTGTTGTTATTGATTACTTTTAATTTTTCTGTGACTCTAGTTAGGAGTAATGAACACAATGATTAAAGACTGCTTAGTTTAACATTACCTTGTGGTTCAAAGAGTGAAAAGCGAGAGAAAGATATCTTGCAGTAAACAGTTTATAAGACAACACAATCTGTTTCTTCTATGTGAATATTGGTTCTTTTGTATTTCCAGACCAGCTTTGCAAATGTATGAAGTTCAGATGGTTTTGTTACAGAGATAGTATAAGCATCTAGATTTTTACAGTTTTTTGTGACATTTGATGTATTTAAATCTTGATGTTATTACTGTGAATATCTGTGTTGATTATTACTGGATGTGTAAGAGACAAATTTAGACATATGGCCCTTTCAATACTATATCAAAGGCTTGACATTAATTTATGAATAATGAGATCATAAATGCCATCTGCTTTTGCCAAAAACTTGATTTTTTTTCCAAGTAACATCTTTATTGTGAGTATGATGCAATTATCTGTATCATTATTATGACTGCAACTTCTCTGGGTTGTGAGTACGTTCAAATGTAAGATACCCATGTAAATGTAAAATATATGCATTTGTTGTGGGTTTTTTCCCACAAGAGAAGGAACATTTTTATTTCTTTTGCTAGTGTCAGTGACTGCATTGATTTCAAGGAAGCAAGTTTGAAACATATAATCAAAATTTAATATCTATGACTGTATATATAATTTACATTCACAAAAGTCAATTAATTGCAACAAACAAAAGACAATTCTTTAAAAATACATGAAAGTGTTTTCATTTGCTGCCATGCTGATAATGCAGGTGTTTTGTGGCAAAATTCTACCAGACCTGGTGTGTGGGCCTGATGTGGTGTAAATGGAAAAGTGGCCTTTTCTTCCTGTTTGCAGTCACTATATTTTGTATGGGCAGATGAAAAATAGACTACAGATTGGCACATGCTGAGATACAGCAAGGATATTCCATTCCACAGACATCTTGGTCTTCTCTGAATCTTGGTGACTTCAAAAGGAGACACAGATCTCAGGTATCTTTGCACCTCCCACTGACAATCTCCTTTACTGGGGGCTGGTCTCTGTGTGCCAGGGACAGATTTGTTGTGGGTTTAGGGCCCCAGCTGGTCAGCGTGTACCTGTCCTCCCTGCTCTGCATGCAGTGTGGGCAGAGGGTCATACAGGTGCCCATAACACATCAGCCAAAAAGCAATCTCTACCCATCTCATGGCCATAGTTTCATAAAAGAGCAGAAATTTCACAGAAAACCTGACAATCTGTTCATTTTACCACAGAGGATAAAGCCCTAATTGTTACTTAACTCAGCAGTTTCAGTTAATGAAAGAGCCAAGATAATCGTTTGTGGTTCTGCTGTTCTTTTTGATTTCCAAACTCTTCTGATTTTGATGACTGAAGCAGACTGTTCCAAACATGAAAAGATTTATTTCCTATAAGGCACATCATAAATTTCCTGGCAGAGCTGGTCTAGAGTTGCTCAAAGTGTTTGTGGAATATGACTGTGGTCACAGGATCCAGCAGAAATTTTACAGAGAGTGGTAGTGTCAGGAGGGGTCTGGAATAAACTCACTGGATCATCACAGACCACTTACCACCTGAAACACCAGACAAAAAACATTGTCCCCCAGCAGTCCTCTCCAAGGAGAATTCATCTCTCCTCCTGAAGTCACTGAGGAGATGCCAGCTTCAAAGAGAAGAGCTGAAAAGTTATTCCTGATTTCTCTAGATGTTCCACACTTACTCAGTGGCTCAGTATACTGTTCATTAGCAAGAAAATTCTGGCAAAACTTAAATTTACTGGGTTTTTCCTTCCCTTTAGTTCAATTATCTGGAAATAAAGAAGGAAATGCTTAAATTTAGCTTCACAGGTCTTTGTCACCTAAGAGGAAGGAACCAATGACTGAAATCCACTTTCTCTTTTGCTGTGGAGGAAGACATTGTTGGTCTCCTAAAAAAAAGTCTGTGTAAGAGTGATCAATGTGCTTAAAAGAAAATTCGCATTCTGCAGGAAGTCTAGCATGGTGTTAATTCTGGTCTAAGAAATCAGATAATCTTTGAACAGATAGTCTTCCAAAATGTGGAGAATGATATTTGTTGTTACTGTTGCTGCTATTGCTGGGTTTAGTCTCACCCAGTCATCACTGATGTAGCTGGTCCCTGCAATGTAACAAAATTTCTAGTCTGTGAGAATGCCTGATAGGTCAGAAGTAATATCCCTAAGTAAAAGATGTCTTGATAAAATGTGGTTAAAAGCAGACTGAATTTTACACAGTTTTGCATAACTAGTACCTTTTCCTATCGGACCAGGTGGTTAATGCTGAGCTAGATCATAATTCAGTCTACAGATCATTATTCATGCAGCTTCCAGAGACAGAAATGATAAATTTCTTGGACTGTATTTACATAAATTTGCTCTCACTTTAATCATTAGCACTGGAATGATGTACTCCATTTTCCTGTTAAATGATCATCCTTCCTGTTAAAAGGATTCTCCAACTCTGTGTGACCTTCCTCCCTGGTGGATCTACTTCTACAAGGATCGGACTAGAAGGACACCAGCAAAACAAAGCAATTGTGGACAGCAGATAGAGGTAAATGATGTGAAAAGGTTCTTTGACAAGGCCCCAGGTTTTCTACTACTGTTATGTTCTGAACACGATGAGTCTGCTGCTCCCAAAATCTTAAACTATAATTCGCTGAAGCACTGTGGCACACCAAATTTGTTTCTGACACAGAGCAGTGAGTTAGCTTAAGTATTTTGGAAGATTAGAATTTGTTCCATTTAGTCCACATTAAATTATAACCTTGTCCATACTTTCTACACATTTGCAAAACATGTTTGCATGTGCATTTCCATAGCTTTAAAAATAATTATGTCCTCTGTGTGATAAAAAAATTTACAGGGACCGCACCAGCATTATTATTGGAAAAATTTGGAAAGGATTAAGAATAAATTAATTTGGCCTGATTAAAAAATATTTGCTTGTATTTTTATAATCTCTATGGACTCATAGGGAGTATGCTAGGCATGTCTGGTACTGCAAATACAGAGTGCTTTCACTGTATTATTTTTGCCACTTAGTGGTGAGAGGTGACATTAAAATGATTTAGTAAAATTTAGAACTTGCAGAATCTCAGTTAATGAGATCTCTGTTCATTATTCTTGGCCCCAGATCAGTTTACTATGTGATGTGCCTCATATCATAAGACTATGATCTAATCATTGAAGTCACTGGGCATCAATTTCATTTTGGCCTGTTCTCTTGTTTTTTCAGGAAGAAAATTAATAGACCTTTGCTTAATCTCTTTTCTAGCCTAACCTCTATGTATAGTACAAGACACACTATGTATACACTGTGCTGTACCTAACCTAGAATTCCAGTGAGCATTTCCTCTGCAATAGATCTCAATCCTTTTTTGTTCTGTACTTACAAATGTAATTATTAATTAATATCAATAATTACTAATTCTACAGATCTTGCGGTAAGCCTTCCAAAAGCTCTACCAGCCTTTTCCTTTTCCCCTTGAAGTCAAACCACAACTTCAAAGGGAGAAGAAAACAGGATTTCATGCATTTGGGATATCTAATACCACAGAACTGGATCAGCACAGAAACTAGTGCAGATATCTGAAATATATGAAGGGAGCTCCTTTCTATGAATATGCATTAGATCACTGCTCTCCTAGCTATTGATTTTTAATTCTATTAACTGTATTACATGTATACTTTCTCTCCTTCTTGAGATTATCTATCCAGTAAGTTTCCATGGTGAGAAGTGAGCAAGGATAAAAATGACCAACTGGATATTAACCAGTATGCACTACTTCAAAAGATGTGGGTATGGTGTTGTGCATTGCAGAACTTGTAGGTCCAGCTGTTTTATGAAAAACCAGATCCTCCCAAATATTTTTCATTCTGTAATGTTTTCACAAACTGTTTAATTTATTACTGAAGGAAGGAATGTGATATTTTATTAGCATTTACTTAAAGCAGCATAATTTTTTTTTATGACAGCAGCTGGAATATAGTAAGTAACAGCCTTCTATCATGTTTTCAACAACCCAGTGCTGGCTTTGCACCCAAGAGTTTTGAAAATACGCTGTGTATATCATACTTGTGTGTCTAGCTTTGGTTCTTCCATCCATGTTATGCTGCACAGGTTCAAGGGGAGGTGAGGCATGAGGATGGACACTGAGACCAAAGGAAGGTGAGACAGATCCCATAGAACAGTGTCTGTGGTTAATTTATATCCAGCTTCTAAGAAGGGCAATGGACCTCTTGATTTTGCCCAAATGCAGAGATACTACTGAACGTGTAGTTCTGGGGAGTGAAAGGAATTAGGATAGTATATCATGACACAGCATGGCATGACATGGTCACTAAAATGTAGAGCTTTGCCATCCTCTAGGGTTTAAACTCACTATAATAAACCTTCCACAGGTTAAACTGTGTCATATGTAAGCAGAGCTGGGTGCTGAAGATAAATAAATAGCATCAACATGGTTCAGTAAATATCTGCTCAACTGAGCATAATTTAATGGTAGTTTTAATTTAAATCAGCTCAAATTAATCTTCAGTGACTACACTGAGCAGACGAAAAGTGCCTAATTGGGCAGCAAAGACACACTGGAGGAATCTTCTCTAGTACCTAATGAAAAGGAGTAGGGAACGAAGGAATGTGATTTCCCCCTTATTCTAAGGGAGATAGGAGATGAGGAGCAGAGGTTTTATTTTTATTACTACCACCACCCCAAAAAACAGGATTTCTTAAAATGGGAGAGCTGAAATGAGTTTACCAAAGAGTGAGAAATGGGCTCCACTGAATTTTTTTGTTTTATTTATATATCTCATGACAGGAAGATGATTGGTGCACCTGGCAAATTGCCACAGCAGCTACCTCGTGTGTCCGTAGCATACAGATCTGTATTCAATTAAGCTGCATGTGTCACTATGCTTGTGCATGACTTTGGAGCTCTTCTGAGAAAACTATTGCCTTTCAGATAAAATAATCTGAACATTATATGCTCTTTCAATTTATTCTACAAAGAGAGAATATTTTATTGATTTTCTCTTCTTGCTTTTCTCAGGATCCCAGGAAATCATAAGCTGTTCCCAGCAATGATGAATATATATGCATTCAACTGACAGGAACTCAAAACAGATCTCTCCCTGACAAAAATCCTAATGAAAACACTCATATAAACCTTAAGCAAACTGTATCACTGATGCAACAAAACACATCAAGACCTCATTAATATCTTGTGAACACCATAAAAACCACATCAAGCATGGGTACACAGCAGGAGAGATGTCACACAAGTGGCAGGGTGGTTTTGAGCCACAGTTATATGGTATCAATGTCACCACTCAGAGCTCAGTAGCGAAATAGAGAAGCTTAGTCATGCAAAGCATATGCTTATGAATTCCTTTAAGGCAATGTTTTAAAACGCTCCGCCATACTTATTTATCTTAATATTTGAGAAAGCTTTTATTGACTCCTGATAAGAAGAGTATGGATTTTCTGAGAAAAATACAACAGAAAGAATGATTAATTTTTAAGCACATTTACTACTGGGAGATAATCTAGGAAAGAACTTAAATGGATTACCCACATGCATGCTTGTTTTCTGCAAGATAGCATTATCTGAGCTTCAGCTGCTGAGGGATGTCACAGTAAGTTAACACCATAAAACCTATGAAACACTTGAGACTACAGCCTAAAGCCCTTTTAGTAGAGAAAAGAGCAGTATTAGTGTAACATTAGGTATGATCCTCACTTTAGGAAGCTAGCAGTGCTTTCTGTGCTTCTAACACAAATACCATTAACTGTCCCTGCCCTATTGAAATCTAGTAGGGTGCCAGCAGTTGTGATACAGCAGGATTTGCTGTGGAATTTCTAATATGGTATTCAGAGAAAAACATAGTAACAGTTTACGTGTTGTAAACCTTGCTTCAGATTTTGCTGTCTTGTTTCCTCATATGCTATTACTTGCCCATTTCTTTAGGATATAAACAGAAGCAGGAACACTGTTTTCACTCTCTATTTGAATTGCAGTTACCACAGGGACACAGTGCTCCAGGCAAGTAAACATTTTTACTACTTCTATTTTTCTTTTTTTATTATTTTTCTTGTTGGTACTTATTAAAACAACTATTATAAAGTAGAGATGGCTGCATTTTGACTTGCCCCTCTGCAGAAAAGTCTGGAAGACAAATCTCCCATCTGTTCCATTGAGAGAGAACCCTTTAGCAGCTAGAGAATTGTCAGCTCTATTTGTTAAATACTGAAAGGCTCTTCCAATGATGGATTCCACAGTTGGATTGGTGGCCTAGCAATTTTCTAGGTTTTTCCACTAATTTTTTTATTCATATGCTCTTAGGGAATGAGTTGGCCGGGAAGCTCTTGCTACATTCATGTATGACTGCATTTGCTATCTTCCTCCTCCCATTTAACAAAAATAGAAGCATTATAAGTGTCATATCCAATATGAACATTGTCCTACTTTATGAGCAGTTGACCATTCATGTGGAGAATAACAATATGTAACCAAGTGGGCTTGGTAATCTTAAGCATGAGTTGAGGCCCTGGAAACCACTATGCCTGAGTTTGCAAGGTGAGGAACTCTGCAGGCTGTTTGCCTGGCAAACCATAGGGATGGAATAGGGCTATTTCTGTGCTCCTCAGCACCTGGGCAACATTTCTCTGACACAGTCCTGTGGCATCATATGGGCATTTTGTCAGTGCTGAACAGGAACAACGGGGAGCTGAGAGGGCAACTGAAGAGTTGGTCATCTGCTTTGCTGTGGGCAAATGAGGATGGAATCCAGGGCAAGCACAGCTACAGCAGGAAGGGAAGGTGTGGGTGAGGGAAAGAATTGCTCCTTCTCACTGGGCTTAAAATTCCAACTTGGTTTTAGCAACCACAGGGATTTACTGCCCTTTCAGTTGGTGGGATGAAACCCAGTTGGGTGTCCTCTGGTGACCCACTTTTGGGTCATGCCCCAATGCTTGTAAGCTGTTGGTCTGACAGATCTCAGCAATAGGAAGTTTATTCTGATGTGGTTCTTGTACTGGTTTAGGAGATGTTTGGGAGGGTGGTTTGATGTAGGTCATGGAGCACTGATGTGGTCTGTCTGTATTTTTCCATCTGTTTTTGTTCAGGGAGGGACCTAGTTTGAGTTCCTTTCACCACATGGCAAGTTCCTCATAGCACAGATTTTTTCATGATCCCCCTGCATTTTAGGAATGCCTAAAAGCCAGACTTGACAAAGTGTAGGAAGTGTCTGACCCTGAAGAGCTGCTGGAAAAATCTCACCCAAGATTGCATGCCACCATTACCAGCATTGGCACACCAGAGGCTTGATTTCAAAATGTGTTGTGTAACCGACTTTTCCTTGGGTTTTCAGAAATACTTAAGCATTTGACCTGTTTCATTATGTTTGAAATCCCTATTGATTGCTTTTTGGGAGCTAGTGAATTGAGATTCAGCACATCAAAGCCAGAACCCTGTGCTATTATCTAGGAGTAGTCATAGCTGGACAACTGAATGTCGGGTGCTCAGAAGGAACTCCCATTTCCATTTGGAAGTGGTAGCAGACTGGCTTGCTTAATGGAGAACAGGGGGAGCACTGAAAGCAATTTGTGTAGGTCCTCCAAATACCTGCAAATGAATCTGTCTTGTTCCAGCAACTGAGTATAGAGAATGAGATTCACAGCTCAATTTTCCTAGATCCTTTTGAAATCTGATCTTAGTTAATTAGGGAAAAATTGAATTTTCTATTTCCTTCAGTGTAAGTTTCATTGATATTGCAAAACAAATGTTTTTAAAGGATTTATGGGGGGTTTTTTTCTGCCAGCTTTCCCTCTTCTCTTTGTGTTCCTGAATGAAAAAAACACTGTCGATCCTAACTTCAAAAATTTCATGTAAAAATCTTTGTGCTGTGCAAAATACAACATAAAAGCCATTTCTGACAATGCCATACTGACAAAAGCCCTACTGACAGGAAATCCATTTGTCAGATTCACTTTAGTGATAAAATCTGCAAAATTCTGTGTCCCATACTAACAAACAGGAGACAAAAATAAAGTTACAAAGTAGAGACTTTAAGTCTGTCTTAGCATCTTGGACAGCAGCTGCTGTCCTCAGAGAGAGACTGTGAAATTGGGAGAGGAGATAGATAGGGTGATATGTAGTAGCAGAAGAAAAGGATGATGTAACTAACATAATTATGATATCCCATTTCCTTGGTGAATGACTCAAGAACTCATGACTCCTGCTTTCTACGATGAACAAAACAGAATATACTGGCTTTTCTGAAGAAACAGTGCCTACTGGTCTGTGGACCATAATTGACATATGGTCAACATTGGCCGAGGTAGATTTCCCGTAGATTGCCTGGTAGCAGAGTAAAGAACTGGAGAGGAAAGACAAAATAACTAATGACAGCTTCCTAACCAGATCAGAAATTCTCATTGTAATTCAGCCTCTTTCTTGTAGCACATAAGTGGGATTTGGGTAGCAAGCGAAAGTGATTGTACCAAGAAAAAATATTACCAGATAAGCAGGGACTTTCTTTTTCAAAGTCTGAACACTTTAAAATCATGCTGGAGTTTTGCTACAGCTCAGTGTGCTTGGGGGTGGAGGGCTGGGCAGATTACTTGAGTTCTTTAATCTGTGTGGATAAAAAACATCATATTCCAAGGCAGTCTAAACATATCTTGATGTAGATGGTGTAAATTTAAGAGTAATATTAGTGTTTCTCTACTCTGCATCACCTTTTCTCTACTAGAAATGACTGTGTTCATGCAGTACAAACAAAAAAATAAATAAATCCCTAAATACTGAGATAATCCAAGAAAATCTTGGACATTCTGGCATGATTGCGTAGAAGGCTCTTGGCCTCTTTGTGGTGTCACCAGTCTTAAAGACCTCAAAGACTTGGAACCAAAAGGAAAAGATTTAAGATGAAAACATTGAGGTTTTTCATGTAACTGCTGTTGTAGAACACCAAAGGAACAATGGTTGCTTGCTGAGCTGGAATGAATTGCTCCAAATCACACTTATTTTGTTGGATTTTGTTGTTGTACATTGGCACTGGCACAATAGCAGAAAATGGAAGATGGTATTCAGCAGCCCGGCCGCAGAATCAGTAAAATGTGTGACAGGAAAGAGCAACTTGGCAACCAGACTCAAGCCATGTTTCAAGAGCAAAACTGAGACAAATTATGTTTCCAAATGATTGCTGTATCGAGACTTTTTATAAAAAAACAAAGAATAGGTGTTTAAAATAATTTTCTGCTGATTCTTCTTTATGTAAGATGATGTTTAAAACTGAACTTCAAAAATCAAAAGCTGTTGGTCTGACAGATCTCAGCAATAGTACATTCACAGCAACAAGCTGAGAAAAAAGAGTTCTCAATTTTGTTGACCACTATTTGGAATGGTACTTGCCAGGATACATAGTGTAATATCTACGACAGGTAGTAGTAGCGAGGTCAAAAGTTCGACACACTATTTTTGAGAGAGGTAGGGTACTAGATTTAACAGAACTTTCTCCTTCCCAACTCAGATGTTTTCTGCAAAAGTCTGGGAGAAAAACCCATCAAGAGATTAATTACATACAAAGGTAGCATTTTTTATTCAAGAGGTGCCTCACCACAAACTGCCATAGGAGGGCAGATTTTTCTTGGAAAATACTTCTGTATTCTTTTCTCTGTTCATCCACATTGACCGTTCCTCTGGAGCAGGTCACTGACTATGGAGACTTTTGGTCAGACAAGTTCTGTCCTAGATCACATGAAGTGCAGCAGTAAGAAGCATGATGCAAAACATTCCTGTTGTAGTTTACTAACCTCAGAGAAACGAAAAATGTGTATCACTGCCATGGAAAACAGGGCCAAAATACAATTGATAAGCTGGAAGAAATGGTCAAACTATACCTCTTTAATAACAGATGTTCATTTCTGGCCAGAGCAATAGGCCTCTGCATTTATAAAGCTGATCAAAATGAGATATTGCTACTGGTTACCCAGCAATCTTGTGAAGCAGGTTCTCTTTCTTGCCAGCATCTGGCAGTAGAAGGGGCATGCACAATCACCCTATATTTTGGATTTGGGAAGGAAGCATGCAGAAACAAAGTTTAACATTATGTATTGTGAATGTTTCATTTTAGTCATGATATAATCTTCATGTAGTTTATGGGCATCCCACCTGTGGAAGAGAAGCAAAAACATTGAAACTGCCATTCCTTGAAAAATTATGTCCATTTTTCATGGAGTTCTCTTGAACAAAAGGAGGGAGAAATGAAAGTGTGAAGCCAACAACACCTGTATATATGGTGAACCATTGTATGATCATGAACTTACACTGTATTAAAGTGTGTAAGCCTCAAATCTTGCAAAATGTGCATTTGAAGAAATTGCAACTTCCCTGTTAACTATCTTTTCAAAAGGATTTTTGTCAAATTTACTTCATTCTTAAAACCATAGCTAGCTTTTTTAAATTCCCCTACATATTATTTCATAAATCTTGGGCAAGTAGTATTGATAGAACATTGCAGAAAAGGTTAAAATGGGGAAGGAGCAAGTAGATGGTGAAAGAAGTATTATGAAGTGAGGAAAGTACGTATTATCTGAGAACTTCAGCACAAATTCTTCCAAGCCACAGTGGGAGGTCTC
Source organism: Illadopsis cleaveri (assembly GCA_013399915.1). Lineage (NCBI taxonomy): Eukaryota > Metazoa > Chordata > Aves > Passeriformes > Timaliidae > Illadopsis > Illadopsis cleaveri. The sequence continues at coordinate 62,603 of VXBB01013350.1, read as the reverse complement.
AGAGAGGGCTGTGAACTTCGCATGTTTGATGGAGGTTGCAGGGAAGCATATTTTCACTTCACAAAAAGATGTTGAATCCTGTAGGTTGAAACAACATTGAACTGCACATGCTAGCAGGCTACCTACATCTCAGAGCAGTGGAAAAGCCAAGAGAAATATCAGGCAGTCTGCACCTTTTTAAGGCAAAGCCTTAGAATTTAATGAAATACTACAAGACTGATGTAGGGATTTCCATAATTTACGGTTAAATCCTGGAAGGATAGTTTGTGTATCTGGTAGAGATTATATTATTTTCAGCTACATTCTGAAGTCTTTAAACCCAGAGGCAGGAAGGATCAGGCAAACCCTCCATGGCCGAAATTCGACCCCCATGGGTATTTTTGATCTGTCACTGTGTGTTACAATTCTATGTGTTTCCGTCCATTTGATTAGGCTGCTAACAGAAAATATCCAGGATCTCGAACAAGTTTCTGCCTCCTCCATCAGCACTCAATGGGTAAATCAAACTTAGGCTAATAGGAATACAATTAACAACATCTGAGGTACTATTCCAGCTAGGATTTGATTATGACTGATTATGTTGTGCACGTCAACATCACTGCTAATCTTTGGCACGAGGAACCGATTAAAAGGGATTTTTTTCCTTTTTTACATCAATTATATTTTTCTTTACAAACTTCCTACAATCAATCTGTTGGCATCATAAAATGTGTTCTAATCATTTCTGGAGGTTGGGCTGAAGCCAATATTTTGAGTGAAAGTATGTCAGAAGTTTTCCTAAGGATGATGGCATCCAGATAATTATATGCAATCTTCTTTTCCAGTTTGTACGTAATGTCAAAACACTTGTCCATATGCTCTTTGCATTTTTCTGGGAAGATGATCATACTCACACTTGCTGTCACAATTCCAAAGATAGTGAATTTATTTCACAGGGAAAAAAACCCAAACAAACAAACAAAAAATCCCAACACAACAAAACAAACAAACAAACAAACCAAAAACCCAAAACTCAGAAAGATTGGCAACTCCACTGGTATGGGTTTTTTTTCCAAGTGGATTGTCCGAGCACATCCAGAATTGTTACAAGGCAACCTTGTAGAAAAGCTACAATTTTACAGCTCACAGGTGGAGCCTGGTCCAAGAATCAGGGATAGTTTTGCAAGCCACCACCCCATTCACTTTATGTAGATTGATGTAGGCAGTTGGAGCCTACTTGGCCTTTGGGGATAGGCTGTTGTACCACTTTTGCACAGGGGAGAAGAGCATCAATGTTCTGAACCTCATGGCAAGAATGAAAACAGTAGCAACTTGTTGCTGTAGGAACAAAGTGATGTACCAAGGGCTCAGGCACAGCTCCAGATAGGTCTTGTCACTTTTGGTGGATTCCTGACACTAAAAAGGAATTATTTGAAATTAAAAATACAAGTGGAATTTGCAGGCTTTGCTCCTATCTTTGAAGGGTTTTAGCACCTTTTTTAGTCTTCTTCCCTCTTCTTAGTCTAAGTCGCCTGCTATAGTCAGAATAAATTGTTGACAAACCTGTTGCAGACTTGTTTGGGAGATTCCCTGCCACAACAAGTGGTAACTCCAATGTCTCTTTTAGGGCAAGTGTTTTTTTGACTGCATCAAATGATCTCACTGAGTCACATGGTTCACCTGAATATTAGTTTGAACATTGCAATACATATGCATATTCATTTAAAATTTCAGGTTTTAGGGACAGCTGACATTTCTCAGTTTCTCCAGCTACAGTATTCTAGAGTTGATTGAACCTTTCTTTCAAAAAAATATTGATTTGATGCCACAGCTCCGTTGTTTTGCACAACTACCATTTTTTTGCCAATTTGTACTTGCCAAGTAAACAAAAGACTTTCTGAAAAAGTTTCTTTTAAAAAAAAATTCATTAAGAAGTTAAACAAGTCTTAAAAGAACTCAAATGCTTAAATATAGAATATTCTTTTTCTTTTCAAAACATTTAAAATATTGATTTTGACTTAACATGAACTTCATTTACATTTTTATTTGTCAAATATTTGACATTGATACTTTGTCATTTTAGTTTTACTGAAAATATTTTTGCTTGTATTTAATTCCAATGGACTGAAAAATCAATTATGCATGACAGATTGGACACAATAGACAGACAATCTGCTTAGTGCCTTCACTGCTAAAACAAACACAGCTAATTAGATATACATGATAACAGCAACTCTTCTAAAGCTAAATAATAATTCATCAAAAAGGATGGCTTTATGTTATCACCACTTGGTCAATTTGATTCTGATTTCCAGTTTGAACTGATTCCCAGTTCTGGGAAGATTCCCAGTTTTACTACTCACATCATCTCATATAAGCTATTTCATCCCACCCTGGCACAAACTGACACCTTCAAAGTTGAGTGAACTTTCTTGTGTCAGATACTTGTCTCGGATAACATTCCAGGGAGTGACTTTTTCTTTGTACTGACTACAAAACTACTGAGATGAATCCCCCCTTTTTACTGGCATAGGCAATTATTTTATATTTAAGAGAAGAGAGTCTCTAGACAAAGACCTCTGCTTATTCCTCACCTTCCAAAGCTGGCTAAGGTAGTCTGCTCTCTGTCTGAAACTATAGCAGAGTCTTCAAAAAGGCAATGGTTTGGGTTAGTGCCAAAGGGTGTGACTGTCATGGCTGAATGACCTGCCCAGCTAAAGAATGAAGACACAAGTCTCTCAAAATGTTTGTCTAGTGAAGATAGAAAACACTATTCTTAATATATTCCTTGCTGTTCCTCACCTATGATCAAAATAATGTGGCTGTTTTGGCTAGAACCATGCCTGCCTAGACCATAGGACTCAGCTTCTTTGTCCCTGTTTTCAGATGCTTTGGTTAAATCCTCATATGGCCCAGGCAGTTAGCACAAATAATTGTAATTGGTAGGAAAATCTGCACCTAAACTATGGAAGAAGCCCATGAGTCTTTGGGAAATATATGCACAATGACAATGAAATTGGAAAAAAGATTTGTACACAGTTAACTACAGTGTCAGTGATGGGGGTCCCACCACTGATAAAACACTGATATTTTGTGAGGTTCATTTCATGGGGACATTGTGCAGGGGACTAAAGATCTGTGGTCTCTCATGAGAAGGAGGCGGGCAGCATCTCCTAGGGCTGGAAGAAACCACACCATCATTTTGATGGCTACAGCCTGCCTGTTCACCACCTCACCCCCTCAGCCCATCACAGGGGCAAGGGCCAAATACCAGTAAGAAGCAAGTCTGTACTGCTGGATTACAACCACTGGGCCACAGCATGCAAGAGTTAGTATCCTCTCCTGGAAGATGGAAAAGGAGACTTTGTCTCTTCTAATTTTAGTTGAGATGCTTACAAGATAATTATTCTGTCCAATCCAGTATTCTAGGTGCTGTTGAGTGAGGAATGACTGACACTTACAAGGACAATGCTCCATATCCTAAAGGTATCTTTGGTACCACCAAGAAGTCCTGCATATGGGCTAAACATAGACTTGTCTCTCTCTATTGCTGACAGAAGAAACATAAATGACCAGTTTAGACTAAATAAGTTCTTTGAGGGCATCTGAAGTTAGGTGAGATGCATCCTGGTTCCAACAGTCTCAACCAACACACAGTCTCCACTTTATTCTCCACAGTTACAAAATGCAGTTTCAAGACATTCTTCTAATATGTTCTCCCTCAAAAATGCTCTTGGTTTCAACATTTCAAACTGCTTCTGCCCAAGGCTCATTAGTCTGGGAAAAGTGATCCTAGCAGTTCTCATAGATCTGGGCAAAATTCCCATAGATCATTGTTTTTTCCAGTCATTATTTCATGAGCTGCTCTTGAGTCAGTCTGCCTTCTTATATCACACATAAGTTTATTCAGGGCCTCATGCCTACATTACAGGGCAGAAGAGTTACCATGAAAGTAGTAGAAGCCATATGTGACATTCTTAAGTACTAAACAGATTAGTGATTTGTGGCATCAGTAGTGATTAAGAAAAGTCTGGGATTTGTGGAGAGGTTTGTAATTTGGTATTTCCCTGCTAAAGTCCTAAAATCCTTGTTAACCCATGGCAGTTGTATGGCACTCCTGCTACTCAGGCAATTGGAACTTCATTTTATTCAAAACAGTAGCTGTTGGAAGATTGTCTGCACTAATTGGCACAACATCAAATTGGTACACTGAATGTTGATGGAACCGAGGGAAGAAGCATTGTGAGATTCCCAGTACCCAAACTGCTCAAAACTAACTTGTACCATTGTTACCATTTTTGCCATTATCATTGTTCACATCCAAAACCACATCAGGCAAACTTTCTTGGCAGCTTCAGCAAAGAAGCTGAGAGTTGAATTGCCACAGAAACCAGACTGTCTTGTCATAGCTGAGGATGTTTCCACAAGAAAAGACTGGAGATATGTCTCCATGGTATGAGACAGTAGTGCCACTACAAGTGTTTTTACTATCCTGGGAATAACGTGAAGGACTACATGCCCGTTCCTGAGCACTACATTCACTTCAAATTGTACATATATCCACAATATGTATTTACCTAGTCAACAGAAGAACTATTGTTACTGTTTACAAAGGTGCAATGTAGTTCAAAAAAAAAATCCAAACTTGTTCCAGAGCTCAACCATTTTAAAATGTGGAAGACATAAACACACAACTAACACCAGTTGTAATAGTGATACTAATAATGATTAGTAATATTAATATTAATAACTAATAATGATTACTAATATTAGTATTAGATAGTAAGAAAACCACCACCATACGTTGTATCTGTCTGTTGCCAACAAGTTACATGACTACAGAAACAATCTAGTGACAGTTTCTGTACCATTTCGGAGCTGGCTGAAACAGAAGATCGCTGGAATATGCTCAGAGAATGCAAATCTGATGACAATGTTTGCCTATTTCCAAACCAGCAAGGCTTCTAAATGCATTCAAGCTTTTGGATGTTTAACCAAAATAACTTTATTTGCAGTATGTCCGTTTGTGATTGATACTATGTGACATTGTCCTTGTGAAATTCACAAGTACGACAACTCATCTGTTTTTATTATAAAGTTTCAACTCAGCCCTTGTACATTGTAAAACTCGTGTTCACATTATTCTTCTTTAGCTCTAACAACTAAGGGAAACGTTACCTTCTGACATTTGTAATGCTAATTAGGGATGTTCAAAATGGAAGTGATCCAGCAAAATCTGTTTCAAAATCTAAACAAAAAGTACTCATTTTTTAAGCCTGAGGAATGGCAAGGTAGGTGGGAGGAGTTGAATACAAAAATAAAATTTACAGCAAATACTGAATATTGACATGCTGGTGCCTCTCTTCTTGAAGAGAGCTTTGACCTATTTTCACTCACTGGCATTTCCAACATCAGCAATGCTTGCAATATTTTCATGGGTGGTCTTTGTCTTGTTCTCATTAACTGGAGGTCAGCAAGAACTCAGTGGTGGAGATTATAATTCAGATGAGTCGTCAGAATAAGGGAGAAGTGATCAAGCAGTAGAGAAGAGAGAATGAACAAAAGAGACCTAGTTCTCAAAAAAACAAGGAATGTGAAACTGTAAGGTTTCCTGAAGTCTCACATTGTTGTTGGGGTTGGAGTTTCTTGTACTCCCACACTTCTTTCAGGAGCACCCTGTGTGTCACTTCCCTATATCTTGGCACTTTAAGAACTTCTTGAAGGTCTAATAGGTTCCCACAGACCAAACAATCTGTTCATCTGAAATTCATTCTTCACTTAAGTCCTCTGTGTTTCCTTCTTCTCTGGTCCCTACCATGAAAGGCAATAGATCCCTCACACATTTACAGCCCTCAACATTCTCTGACTGTCAGTAGGTAAATATGCTTTGGGAAGACTTTCGGATGTGAGACAAGAAAACTGGGATGTGTGAACATGTTAAGAGTTTCTGTAAATCTGTTTTGCCTTGAGATAGTACTAAGGCATTGGAAGCTGGTACCAGTACTAACTGCATGATGGAGCTCCATGGTCTCCTTGCTTGCCTCTCTTGGGTTTCATCAGAATCGTTTGGGTTCATCCCACTGACATTTAGATTATTCTCTGAGATTTTGGATTTGGTTCCACTTACTGAAATATGGAAGTGTTAAGAAATGCAGCTAGGGCTTAATTGCCTTCAGCTAGTGATTATAGGACTAACAAAGATCTCACAAAGAGTGACTGATAAAGATCATGGCTCCCACAAAGGCTCTTAATACAGTCCACTACACATTGAACTTGCAGAATCTATCTTCTACCTCTCATTTTAAAACTAGAGAATTTGTGTTTCCTGGGTATCCTGGGTTTCTCAGGATATTGTTGCTGTGGCTGACAGCTCAGTGCTACCTCTTCAGCAGTGGTTCCAGGCTGGGTCCCATTCCAGCTAGGCAGCCTGAAGGACCTTACAGGACTCTAAAAATATTTTGAAGGGACTCACTCTCTTCCCAAAAGCGCCTGTGTGGCCCACCTCTCTCTTCAGGTTCTACTTCTACCAGCACAAAATGGTTATCCAGCAGTTTGTACACAGGTTTCTCCTCTTCTCATAAGTGATTGGGCAACATATTAATCAAAAAGCTGGGCCTCTGGAGCCAAGGGTCACCTTGGTAGAAGTCTATCCCTGGTTTCACTTCAAATGCCCTTAAACTATGCTGAAGGTTTGGGGGGAAAATTGTCGTGATTTCACAATCCACAAAGGGTGACATCTCTCTTCTTCACAGTCACATTGTGAGGCAAATTGAGTAACTCTTACCCAGTACTTTGGGAATGACAGTGGAAAGTATTTCTATAAATGTTTCCATGATATTTTTCCTTAATTAAACATTTCACCTCTCAAAGTAAGAAATTCCCTCAACATTAATCAATAAAAAGAGCCTGAATGTAACTTTGGCCATGGGTAGAGGAATACTGTAAAAAGAAAGATTTTTCAACCATTTTTTGTCACTTCATAGTCTTTTAGGGCAAGGCAGAGGTGAGTCCTGAATGCTCTAGCAGCTGATAAGCAGGTTAAATGTGATCTTCTACCTCCGACTGTGACAACCAAGTAATTTTGACTTCTCATGTGTAAGAGCATGACACTTTAGTGAGCAAGTGTTTCCCCTTCTCAGTTTGCAGTTTTCACCATGGGGCAGCTGAGTTACAAATGCAGAGGGATGGACACTAGATGGGGACAGAAGCTCTCCTGCCATTAGGTGTAGAAGATTTCCTGTGGAGAGCTGACATTTCCTATCAAACAGCTAAGGCTAATGAGGTGCTGACTGTTCCGAAGCAGCAGGAGGATTTAAGCATTAGAGAGGTTTTACTTCCCCCACGTCATCTCAGACCTCAGCAAGCAGCTTTTGAAGGGCTAAATTTGAGCTTTGCTGTCATGTGAATGTCGTATTAGTTCATAGCAAAGATGCAGGTTATATGAGATATTGCATAAGTCATGTGGCTTCAAAGGGGTGAATCCAAGGAAAGGGTAACTTCCATTAATCTCTTTCTTTTTTGCCGATGCCTGTGATCAAAGGTCTTTGCTAAAACCAGAATTGTATTTGGCTTTTCTACCCACCTTCACTTTTTCATAATATATCCTGAAGACAGATACTCACTTCACCACTGGAAACAAACTATATAAAAGAAGAGATGAGTGAAAGGTTTGGAGCTGGGATGAGATAAATATCTGAAATTTTAGAGTTTTTTTCAGAGTGTATCAAATGATCTTCCCACCTGAAGCATTCAGCAATGATAAAACCCCCATATATAAATAAGGCATGATAGGTGGAGATGTGTTAATAATTCTCTGGATTAGAGATGTCTTTGTACTCCAGATGAGCATCCATGAACTTTCTGTTTTGGAATTCAAATCTGGCTTTGAATACAATAGTTAGTACATGATCAAACAAACAAACAAACCTCCATAAACCCCCCAAAAAAGCAAACAAACAAAACCCCACAACTTTACTACTAAAAGTAACCAAGCACTTCTAGTCCCAAGGGAACATTGGAGAATTCTGTTCCCAGAGGTGTCTCAAAGGCTATGCTTGTATGTTTTTAAAGCATAACTCTTGCCTCTGATTTCAATCATTGAGAAAAACCTGTGAAACAGAAATCGAATTTCTCCAGAACTGGCCTGTGGGAGGCAGCAGAGCCTGGGAAGGGAGAGCAGGGATGCTGAAGGAGGTGAGCCCCAAGCTGAGTGAATTTGAGTGACTCACTTGACTGCAGTTCTTCACTCTGAAGTCACTGGGAAGTACCTAGGACACCCACTTGAGAAAGGGAGATACATGGCTGTGCAAGGATGTCAAATGTATATGTGTTGTCTGCCAGGTGACACCCTCTCTTTCACCCAACAGGGTCTGTGTGCCCATATCTGAGACTCAGCTCCAAGCTCTGCTCTGGCCTTGACCAACAGTAGCAGGAACCTGGAGGAAATCTTTTCATCAAGGTGGACCTTCCCTCACCCAGAATAAGGAAAAAAACCCTCAGTTCTGCATGAAGCAAAGTGAATTTAAAATAGTATGAGGATTTTTCCTGAGGAAAATGAAATGTGATAGACAATGATGTACCTCATGATGACAGATAAGTACAACAGAGGGGAAGAATTCACTAAGTTGAAGCTTTCTTTTCTAAACTACTCATTTTTCCACTAACATGTTATTTAGGGTTTGGGGGGGGGGGCGTTGTTTGGTTTTTTTGGTTTGTTTGGTTGGTTGGTTGGTTTTTGTTTGGTTGGTTTTTTTTTAAGGAGGAAGGCAATGATATGAATATGCATTTATGTAAGTATACCTGAACAAAAAGATTTGGGAGACTGTGTCACAAACGAGTGCACATGCAATAATCACCAGTTCAAAAGAAAATGAGACAGTAGGAAACAGCTGAACACATGATTAAATCAGTATGTTTTATGGAAATAAGACAAATGAAGAAAAACAGCCTGGTGAAAAAAATGCATTAGCCAGGTATGTTTGGAGTAAAGTCCATTCTTTGCCTGACCTGAAAGCATTTAGGATAAAAAACTAATCTGAGGCCCAATTCAAAGAAAATCAAAGACTGGAAGAACTCAGTTTTGTCAGAAATAGGGGGAAGATTTGTTATCTTTCTACTGCAGAATGAAAAGCAGTATCTGCTGTATAATTAGACATGGTACTTTGTGAACAACTCTGCATGGTTTCGACACCTTACCTCCCCCATTCCTTGGCTTTACAAGCAAACATGGGGGAGCTGTCAAGAAAACATATTTATTCTTTGGAGGGAGCACTCCAGTCCACATAAACAACTTCATGAATTTCATTCATGCACCGAGTAAATTACTTCTTTAACACTTTTATAGTGAGGTAGGTTGCTCTGATAAAGAAGTAAAATAAGGGAGCTTCAATGAATGGAAGGGAACATAAAGTCAGAGTTTCTGACAAAAAATCCTTCACCATCAATTAGCACCAGCAGAAAAAAACGTAAATGGAGCACTGGCATTCTTGAAAAGCTGATATGATCGCCTCCTTTTGGCTCCTTAGGCAGTGAGAAAGATGGGATTTCTTCTGAGAAAAGGCTCCAAGAGAAAGCTGAAAGCCATCATTTTTGTCGGTGTTGTATAACTTTAGATAAGGGGCACTGAGGGCTGGGCCCTGCACTTCTGATTTCAGAAAGGTCAGGTTCACTTATGGACAATTACCTGCTAGGTTAATACTTAACTCCATAGAATATAGTATTTGTTGTGACTAAAACTTCAAAATTGGGGACTTATTTCTTAAATAAGGCATCCTATCTGTTTTCTTAAAAAATTATTGATTTTTTTTCCTTAATGTAATAATTCTCTTCCTTGGAAAATTGAATAAATTCAGCTGCACTGGCTTTAGCTCAAAGGATTAATTAGTTCCAATAGAGGCAGTTGAAAGTTTTCCGAAGTTTGTCTTAGATAAGTATTCAGAAGACTGATGCTTATTCAAAAGTTGTCCAAACTATGTGAACCTGTTTGGCACAGAAACACTGTTAGATTAAACCTGAGAGCCTTTTACTACATGCTGGAATGACTGCCCTTCTTGTAGTGAGAGGTGCCTGATTGCTGCAAACACAGACTTGGAGAATATTTCTTCACATTCCAGCGTTCAATTTGTCTGTAATTCTCTCCCTAGACCATATTCACACAGAGAATCTTTATTTTTAATGTCACTATTTTAAAAAAGTCAGTTCTTCACTTATGTCTATAACTGGAAAAGGGTATTAAGCACAAATAATTAATTTGTTTAGAAACTTTCAGCAGTCCAGTCAGAGACCAAAATGCAGAGAACAGATCCCATCCCTGAACAATGAATGCCAAATAGGCAAAATTAGTATTCATGAAAATCCAAATAATACAAGCAAGACTACCAGCATTCAGTATGCAGAAAGAAAGCTTGATACAACAGATTTTTGTCAAAAAGTTTAAATAGGTCAGATAATATTTCTTATTTTTTTGCCATTTTTGGTAATTCAGACCCACTTCACTGCTTCTCAGACCGAGAATATAAAGTGCTAGTGATGATGGAAGTTTAAATGGTAACTGTCCTTAAGCCACAGTTTCCTGAGCTTTTAGGTCATGTTACAGAACCCCAGTCTTTGCCCTTCCACTTCATTTTTAGTTTTCAAAGTAAACTCACCTTTTGAAAACTGATTATCTCTTCCAGTTTTCCTGTATGCCAGGAAGGGCATTCTCTGATAGCACCATATCAAATCCTTAGAAAAACACCAGGGGAAAAGTGCAGAACCACAACTTCTCAGCTTTAATTGCAACAGCATAGAAAGATAGGGACCAGATGTAAAGTTTCTTTACATTTCAAAAGCAAAATAAGCCAATGACCATGGTGAAAATATTCAAATTTTCATGGCTTAGATTTATATTAGAAATTTGGACCACTTCATGGGCCAGTTGTAGGTGTCTTGAGGAAGTCTCATTCGATATTGTTGTTGGTATTAGGGATACACCTGTCGTCAAAAGACCAAGCCCTCCACGGGCCAGGCTCATGGTGGAGGATATCAAGGAGGATACCACTCTTGAGGATCCTGACACCATGATGCTCTGCTTGTTCAGAGAAGAACTGAGGACACCACTGCCTCCCTGAGTCCCACTGCCTTTTAGTCCTGGGGCAATACACACACTCCTCTGCCTGGGACAGTGGCTAAAAGTGCAAGTAGGACAGAAAAAAGAAAAATACAAGGGCTGTGTAAGCTACAATCAACAGTTATTCGTAAGTAAGTTTGGTTTTGCTTACAGCTCACTCCTTCTTTAAGGTGCAATTAGACACTGTAGTTATTTGGCAGAGAAGAGGGGGAGCATGGTTTGCAGATCAGAGAACCTGCTTCCTCTCTCAAGCTGTGCGTCATTGCCTTGGGGAACTGTTACCATGAGCAAGCTCCGAGCGAGTCAGTCCTGCTGTCTCGCCACAAAAGCTTTTTAATACAAACACTGGAGCTGAACACTGCTCCTGAGCACGGCAGATGTCTGCAATCAGCTATTGACTGACTACTGTGTTTGTCTCATGGGCTGGCCAGCACTTCTGGTCGGCAATAGATATCTAGGCTATGAAGTAATGCTGCTGAGAAGGAGCATATAGACATGGAGATTGGTACTGTCTCACAGGAGTTTACTAATCCTTTTGCAGCACAGTCAGAGACAGCAGACATGAAATCAACAGTAGGAGCAAGCTCTGATATATTTGGTAATGATTAATCTTTCATGAAGAATAAGTATCTTCCTGTAGCTCCTTCGCAACTGTGAAGTTTTGATATAACCTTCATAGACAGGTTGTAGTGTTCCCTAACACCCTGATAGGCTATTTCCAGCTCTTATAACTTTAAGCAGAATACCAGGCCCCTTATTCAGTTTCCACTCAAACTTCCTTTGGAGCCGGGAGTAGTTTGTCTGAATGAGAACAAAGAATCTGAGCATCTTGCTATGCTTATCTGAGAGCTGTCACCACTGACACCTGTGACTGACTGTAACGACAGAGATGGCAGACAGCTTAGATTCAAAACCCTTCTCCTTCCAACTCAACTGCTTTTCCCATTAGCCCCTGTTCTCATTCACCTAATGAGCTCCAAAGACTTCCCCCAAAACAGTAGCAGAGCAAACACGTCTCTCTGGGGGCAGGAGCAGTGATTTTTGCAGCACCCAACTTACATCAGCAGTCCTCAGGCAGACATCACTAACTGTTTGTGCACCACCATTCATTAGCACCAAGTCAGATTTCTCTGTATTCTCTGGGTCTGACACGGTCTGACATATTTTGGTGGCTCCTGAAGGTCTCAGCTGGGGCCCAGGCCCCACTGTGATACAGCAAGGCAGTGGCCCTGGTCTTTATACTGCAGAGATTATTTGTGATTACTATCCATGTTTCCACTCACTGCATTTTTTTCAGTGACTGAATAGCTTAGTGCCTGTGCTTTGTGTTGGAGTAGTTCAAGTGGTATAAACCTTTGCCTGATGGAAACTATCACCACTCCACTAAAGGTATACTTCTATAACTTTTCTATAGAGAATGAAAGCCTTGTAACTAAGGTATATTTCCCTGCAAAGATTGGTGTTTCAGCTTGCGAAGACTTTAAAGCTCTCTGATTTATTTCAGTTCCATCTTGTTTCTAAAAGTAAGGTAGTGCAACAACTGAAGTAATGTCACACAATTCAGCTAACCAGGAGGATGTTTATGAATAGCAAATGCTGAAAGCAATGTATTTCAAGGAAATATATTCTGTAACCTATGAATGCATCTTGTAATTTCAGTAGTGGGCTTGCTGATGAAATGGAAGACTGTTTTAGGAAACTGGTGAGCAGGCAACAGTGTTAGCAACAAATAGATCAGTAATTTGCCAAGCCACTGCAGAAAACTACTAGAGACACAGGAAATGAACAGTGCTATGCTTTCAGATGGTTATAATTGTCTAACTCAGTCATTGGACAATTATACTACGACCACACTTTTTTAGACAAATATTATGCAATTATGCCACTATACCACTATTAGACTTTAAATAGAACAGAGTGTGTTCTTCTGGTTCCATCTTACTAGTGAGGCAAGCATAATCCTGAATTTTTTGTGCATCCAGCAGACCATGGAAGCAGAGAGAGTGCAGACCCTCTTGCTCCAAATACAGGTTGTCCCTTAAATATGCTTACTGATGCAAATCCACAGGTCACAGCTGACTACAGTATTTGCATCCCATGTCAGTGATCCCACACAGATAGTGAGTGTTGAGAACCTGTGAAGATCTTGTAGCTCTGCTTTATGACATTCTGTTTTTTCAAAAAATAGACAAAATGTGGAATTATTCATTAGAAAGTCTAATGTTGACATTGGGAATCAAATAAAAAGCAGAGTATGCTTGTTTGACCCAAGTTTCCCAGTTACCACATCACTCCATTACAATCAACCTCACCTTCCTAAAGTCTACTCCTTTTTGTATTTCATTTGTCACCTTTTGATCAATGTAGAACTGGAGGGCTATCAGCACTGTGCTGTACAGACATTTTGTTTCTTGCATTGAGTATGCAGAAACAAGAAGCTCTTTCCTACATGAAACACCAGAGAAAAGATTAAATTATTGAATAGCCTCATAGATTAAACGCTGAAACATATATCCAGCTGCTTCTTCTCGGTCTTGCATAACATGTTACCAGAAGAGGGTAAAATGGAGTAAGATATCAATAAAGGTGATCAAATATATGTAGACTGGAGTAGCAAAATTAAAGGTAACATTAAGATAGAAGAAAATTGAGAAGACAGGGAAAGGAAATGCATTTTCAAGCAAAATGCTTTTGGGAAAGAAGTTTTTGAACAGTGAGCAAACACTTCTTTATCCTTCTTTGCTCATCTCCGCAACAAATTCTTTTTTCCTCTGGGACCCATCTGCAAGTTAGGGGGAACATCTGAGTTAGGCTAACTTTTCATGTCAAGAGAGGTGGTATACTTTCAGCATACTGCATGCCTTTTGCCTCATTAGCAACCAAATCTCTCAGAGCACATCACTTAAGAGACCTTTTAATTTCTTAGCATATTCATTGCCTTTCACACAGATGTTTTGCATGCTGAAACCATGCCAGGGAGATTTCTGAGAAATCTCCATCTGTTGTATGACATCCTGAAGGCCTTGAAGTAGCTAAATCCCTTATCCAGTCTGTCTTGCCAGTGAGATGACTCTGCAGACAAGATGTGAAACTGTGTGGGCTGGATTTCTTCTGCAGGCACGTTTCCACTGAACACAGTTGCTTTTAGACGAACACAGGTCCATGGGATGGCAGAGAGCCTGCTCTTCCTTGAATCCTTGTTTTTTCAGTGTTGATCTGACTTCATAGTGGGCAGTCTGATAGCAGATGGTTTTTTGCCCCCAGGTTTTATGGGATGAACAGGAGGAGCTAAAAGATATGAGGCACATTTCCCTGAACAAAACCCATTATTTTTCTTCAGAAGAAAACAGTTCCTTGATACTTGCTTGCCCATCATGCTGGTAAAAGAGGATGCTGAGCCAGGTCAAGGACTTTGGAGGCTACTACTAGTAATCAGTAATTACATAATCCCCTGTCTATGAAGACAATGAAATACAGCTGCCCTGTATATTTGAAAGGTGATACCAGCAGCTGTTAATAGGAATCTATCAGATGAATCTCTGAAAAATCTATCAGATGAATCTATCAGATGCTCTCTGAAAAATCACAGCACTGACACAATTTAAAACAGCTTTTTTGCTTGCCTAACTACAGGTAGACAGGTTTGAAAATGTTGCGTTGAAAATTGTGAAGTTATGCCTATTAAAGACTATGTAAAATACAAAAACATTCAAGACGTGCTGCTATTGTACAGACGATTTCCAGGAAATCCAAGCGAAAAACCAAACCAACAAAAATAATTTATATCACACATTTTAATATGTCTTATTCTTTCCTTCTGCAGCTGGGTGGTTGTCTTACACAAATGCCAAGAAATGAATTACAGTATGTACTGTACCTGTAGCTTATGTGTCTATTATATGTGCAGATTTTTCCAGGAGTAGATCATTTTGGTCAGGAATTGGTTGCCAACTAGGAAAGGAGAGAAGGAAAAACAAAATAATGTCCCTTAGGGTGGGTGGTACTAGTAAGCAGAACATTATTGGTCTGGGCAGGCAGCAGGATCTGGATTTGATGGTGTCACTGACATCTTCTCTGAACATGGCAGTGAAGAACTGTTACAGGAACCACAAAATCAGCATGCACTCAGGGTTAGGTAGAGGGATTGAGTAATCCTACAATGGTTGTTGTTATATAACTTGTAAAACTGTGCCCAGGGAACAGAGATGTAATTTAATACTACGGCAGCAATTCTTAACACTGTGACTGCCAAGGGTCAGTTGCTATTCACATTAAAACCTTCTTTTTGCAGCTAATTTAGAACCCAGACACTTTAATTCACAGCAGTCTAAAGCTTGGCATAGACCCTCTGTTTTTTTCTACTTTAAAAGCTTAAATTAATTAGATAGCAATAAAAATATGATAGAATTCTAGCTATTGTTATCATTAATTTGGAGCAATATTATTCAAAACAGTGAATGAAGCTTGAAGGTTTTAGACTTGTATTTTCCTGTCTTCACATGAGTTCAGTTTATGTCTCATATATTTTTAAGTCAGTCACTGTACTGGAAGCCTTTTCCTTTGCAGTTCATGTACTGCTCTGTTGAATATACATTTCATTTACATCCCGTTAGTTTATATTTAATCTGAAACATTAGTTCAGGTTCTCAATACCTAGTAGTGGAAAATTTGAAAGAAGCATGAAGTTACTTTGCTTCATAAGACCAATTCCCTTTTTTCTTGTTTCTTCAGCATATTTTCCACTCAGGTTATTTGGTTAGCAGTGTTAATGATTACTTTGCAGCAAGATTTTCCACTTGTAATTGTCATCTACCTGGAGATTTTTGCTATAGTGCCACTCAGTTGTAAAAATCATAAGATTCATGGAAAGGCTTCATTTGAGGATGAACTCAATTTCTGTTTATAATGCATTCTTCTTATAAATTGCTTTTTATTTTATCATTCACATCATTGGCATCTACTCAACAGTAAAAACATGAACATGGCAATCTTGTGTAAAGTAGCACGTAAGAGAAGATTTGTTGAAGATCACAGAGCTGGATATATTAGACAATGACTAAATTCAGAGAGATTATGCCAGGCCTGTGGTCCTGAGCAAAGCTGCATGGTTGCAGGGCAAATCGGTGGGGTGAGGCTCCACAGCTCATCCCCAAGTGAAGGTTGCAATGTCTTGTGGGCACACGACACATATTTCGTGGTAACAGGTCTATCACAGTGTAACACTGTGGGAAATAGAAGCCTAATTTTCAACCTATCCCTATCCCCATTGCACCATTTCTGGAGATCAGGTGCAGTCATGGTACAGGCTAAAGGGTGCTTTGTGTTAGTCCTCAAAATAGCCATGAACCTGGACAAAGAAAAACAAGACCACAGACATAGCTCGTTAAGCCTGTTTTTTTGCTAATCTATGGAACTGCATGGAAAACACTCATAAAACATGGAAATGCAACAATTTATCAGTCTAACACAAAGAAGTTGGACTTTTTCCCCTTTCTCAGACAGCCTCATTAGGTTTAGTTGTACTCTTTCCAGGATGATTTTGTAAAATAGTGTTTAGAATTGTACATACAATCTTTCAGCTGAGCTGGGATGGCTACTTTTGTGTTCTGTTTTAACTCTTGTCCTTGAGAATTATTAAATATAAAATGAGCTTTGTAAACATGACTACTGAGCATTGCAGGGGGAGGTTATGTGGTGCTGGAGGCTTATCCAAAATCAGATTATGGATGCTTCATGTTTATATGAGTTGAATAAATTTATAACCATTATCTTAACCAAAAAACATGTAAAGGATGACATTCTGTAAATATACTTCTGTAATAGTGTTGTATTATATCCTTCCATGCCTTTGCAAAATGTTTTATTAATCAGTTCATTCTTATTGTAACTATTTAACTGATGTTCATGTTTATACCTAATGTTTTCTGAATTTACGAAACAGGCATTCATAACATAAAAACAGACTTTGAGTTCTACGTGGCAAACAGCATGGGGAGGTAAAGTGAAGAAAATTAGTCAAAAGCTGTTGTAATCATCTGGCCCCAGGAGACAGCTAATTTGTTTTTTTGTTCCTGTTTCAATGTATTATAATATTATTGGAGTTGACTTCATAGATCAAGTGTCACTAAGAAAGTCAAGTGTCACTAAGAAATTGCACATTTTATTTAGCATTGTAGGTTTCAAAGCTGCCAGAGAGTCAATATTTATCAGCCACACTACATTTAATATTTTTGTTTTCCAAATAGCTTAATCCATGTTCCAAAACTAGGAACATAGTCAGTGCTCTACTCAGTCTACCTTTATCTGTAACTGAGTGCATGGGCTCAAACTGCTGGCTGCCAAAAGTGAGTCAGAACTAGAGTCTTGTTAACTTACTGCTAAATATTGCTGGTTGCAGTTATTGAGCTACCCATGATCAAATTCAAGTTTGGTAGTGGCCTTTTTGTGACTTTCAGTCTTAGAAATGAAGAATTTTCATGTGTTTTTAAACCTATGTTGCTGACTAAAGTGATTCGAGTCTATTCCACCTGCTTCGTGGCCTTAATCAGGCTTACTCCATTTCTTTGCTCAGCCACAGAAATAGCAACGGCATTTTCTTTAATATCTAGGATAATTTTGAAATTATTTATTTTTTTTTAGGGGTAGCAAAAATCTTTTTTAGAAGGATCAAGAATTTAAATTTATCAGCATCCTGAATTGCCTTCCTTTTGGTTTTCATTAGCTGTTCAATTTCCTGGATTTAAGCGGCATTTTAAATGCCAGAAATAGGCCAAGCTAGAACCCAGTTCTGATATTTCCAAGTCACCAGATGGAAGAACTAGAAATCTCACCAAAGTGTCTGTCCATTGCTCAACCAATTTTGCAGACTACCTCTTGCCAATACTTACCCAAACTCAGCTGAAATTCCATCTGAAGTCTTTGAAGTCCTTCTGAAAAAATAATTTAAAAGAGTGACTTGTTAATCAGTCATTAACTCAAAAGTACGTAACTTTATATTGTCAGTTATTGGAATTGTCAATAAGGCTGTTTCTGTTTTCTTTGGCATTAGTGTTTTGACATTTGGAATTCTCAGAACCCAACATCAAGATCTAAATATGAATTACTGGTTTTTTTCTCCTGGCAAAACAGTCACCTATTTTTTTCCAGAATTGATTTTACTGTGTTTAGACTTAAAACATTTTTGGTTTAGCCACGTTATGTCAAAGCTATCTTTGATTTTGCAGTAGCAGAACAGCAGGGACTTTTAGGAGATGGACCCAGCACAGAAGCAGATGTAACGCCTATATAGAGTTGCCCTGGTCCAACTACCTGTGACAACGTACCCGAGAGCAAAAGCCATTGTTCTGAAGAGCAGTAGGCTTTGAGACCCCTTTTTTGGCCTTGTTTTTAAGAGATGTTATCTGATATCACTCAAATATAAGAGGCAAGGGCAGGAAAAGAGGGTACAAGGATTAGTCATCAGGCAAACATTCCAGCCTTCCTGTGGATCAGAAGAATTCCTCTGAGGTCAGCCACAGAAATCTCCATCTGTATCAACAGCCCAAGAGAGAGCCAAGTGCAAGTAGAAGGAATGGACCTGTAAATTGCAAGTTGTTCCTTTTGAGACCCTGTAAATTGCAAATTGTTCCTTCTATAAACTGCAAGTTGTTCCTTTTGAGACATGTCAATACCTTCTCACACAAAGCACCTCAGCAGTTCTGAGAAAGACAAAAACATGGAAAGGAGTCCACAACTGGTAATTACAGTTGTTCGGGCCAGCATTTTTTGTATGAAACGGTAAAAAGAGTAAGAGTACTGAGCAGATGTGATGGTTGCTTGCAAAAATATGTGAAGTTATACAGAAAGCGTGCGGACTCTCATATTTAGCCTTTTTCATAATAAAAGAAATATGGTGTGCCAATGATATTGAAAGGTAGCAGATGTGAAACAAATGGAAATGTTCTCAGAGGTCATGATTAACTTGAGGAACTCAATGACATTAGACACCACTGAGGTCACTAGCTTAAACCCAGGCAAGTAAGAAAAAAAGTGAAAACCCTGGCAGCTACTCTCATGTTTAGCACTAGTCATTCCCCATTCTGCAGAGTTCATCTGTTTCACTTGGTATTTGAGAGCAAACTGGTTAAGAAGTTTCTCTCAATATAAGTAAAACAAGGTAATGTTTGCAGAATGGAATCTTCAATTGGGATTAAAAACCCACTTTAAAAGTTTTATAAAAACTGAAAATCTCTCTGCAACAACTGTTTTAAGCACTTTGCTCTCAAAGATTGATTCATTGGGAATAGCTGTAATAAATTTTATTCTGATTTCCTAGCAGTAGCCCTTATCTAAATGCTGTTGTATTTCAGGTAGAGGAGAAACGCTTCTGTTGTCCCTTACTTTAGTCTAGATTAACAGGCTTGCTAGCTGCACAGATATTTGCTAAAATTTTAAGAAAAACAAGAACTGAAATCTATGTATAATGTTCCAGCTGTCTGCAGATTGAGGAAAAAAATAAAAATTTAAATGAGCTCACCAAAAATAATGAAGTCTGGCTGAAAACTGGCTGGGCAAGAACAGAATTTAAAATCTGGAGTTACTTTGAGTACTGAATCTAGTTCCAGTAAAGCTTTAGTATGATTCCAGCAAAAATCCAATTTCCCTGCTGTTGTTTTCTCTGGGAACTACTTTTTAAAACTAGTTGTACCTGTGCCATCCCTTCCAGAAAATGGTTCGAACTGGATATAAATAAGGAAAAGATTTTGACCACCATTTTTCCTTTTGAATATCCTGATAATTGGCACAGATACTTCTGTCAAATAAATCCCTTAGCTAAGATTTACGAACAGATTGGATTCAAGAAAGTCCCATTAATATCATAAAGAACTACTTTTTGATGTCCACAGTGCATGAAAGTGCAATGAAATACTCTTCAAAAACTGCAAATCATTGCATTGTTCGGTAGCCATGGCAAGGTGATATGAAATCTTCCAATAAATTGTGAAGATGTAAGCAAACATAGAAGTGCCTTAAACAGAAAATCAGGATAAGATTAAGGGAAAAGTATTTTTGATGGTATGATCCTGTAGCCAAAGGAGCAGTGTAATGAAGCTTTCAGTAATAACAATTAAAACCTTTTTGCGAAAAATCATTTGACACATTCTGGTCAAACGACAAAGCCAACAAAGAGTACAGGAAAAGAAATTCCCAACCTGTGAAAATAGAAGAATGTTGTTACAGTTTGTAAAGCAAGGATAAATGAGGAATAAATGGAATAAATGGAATAAATTAGACACACTGTAAGGGAGGAAAACCCTATACAGCAAATTGCTTTGAAATATGAAAATACTGTGACTGTCACCAAGTCAAAGGGGCAGTAACATGGAGTTACCGCACAGCCAGTGCAACAGAGCTAGCTGTCCTTCTGAAAGCATGCTCAGATGTGAGTCAAAGAATTAATTTTATTCCAGTCTAAATGAATGCCTAGTACAACATAAAATATGAAACAAACTGCAGTGCAACTGTAAAAAAAAAGCCCTTTAGATAAATCACCATTACATGTTGTTTGTAGATTAGACCATATGTTCACATGAAGGAAAAACATTGCCCAGATCTATTTCTAAATTGCTACCATTACATCAGCCTCCAGTTATAAAAATAATAGAGAACCTTTTTCAGATAAAGTCATTCTTAATTCAGCAGAAGGAAATGGATTGCACAAAAACATTATTGCAACAGAAAACAGGCTTTTATTGCCCCCACAAGGTCTCAGGATATTAGCAGGGACTTTGTGAATGCAATCACAGAACAAAAATGCAAGCAATACATTTGCCAGGAAGCATCCCATTGACTTTGCTACCAAATTTGGAGACGACCTTGGAGCAAGAGCTGGAAAAATGAAAATAAATAAATAAAAAGGAAACATCATTATTGAAAGGAAAAAAATATGAAAACTTGCAACTTATTAGAGACAGTGAAAAAACTCAAGAGCATCACAAAATGGTCATAAAGCCTGAGAATGAGAAGGTTGCTTTTGACAAATATATTTCAACATTTTAAAGAAAAAGATGCTATTTTAGAGAAACAGAAAACAAATGATGATTGGAACACATTAAAGAGAAATCTACAACTTGATTTTTGGGACATTTTTTAAAAATGAAATCCTTTACAAATGAACATCTATAAAGATTGTGTTATTGTCTTTGAGAAAGATGGGAAAGACCAAAGGAATTGACAAGTTTCTAAGCCACATTTATGGACGTTATGGGCTATGGGCTACACAGTTCGGAGTGAAAATAGACCAACGATGGGCTATTTTCAAGAAAACTAGTTTTCATATCCACTTTTTATTTATTTGTTTCATAAAATGCATGGCATTTTAAGCATTATTTACATTTTTCCTTTAATAATTTTAATAATTTTTAGAACATTAAACTATTTCCTGGGAAGGTAATTTTCATTTTTTTCCATAATTTTTGCCTGGAAAAAAATGCAAAAGAATTTTGGAGCTGATTTTGGGATCTATGTAGCTAAATATTTCATACAGTGTTACAGGAAAGTAAAATGGGTCATTTAAGCAGTAGGAAATTAGACACAACTTTAAAACTTCTAGGCAGACAAACAAGAGGTGCATTCTGTTCCCAATATGCTACTTTTTTCCCCAAGTTCAATAAGTCTCATCATCATCCCATGATTACCTCTTCTCTCACCTCTTTTCTGCATTCTCAGTAGGGATTATATGGTCTGAGACAGGATTTGATCCTTATGAATTTATATGACATGCCACAGAAAACCTCCAAAACTAGGTGCAATCTAAAAGCAGCAAAACAATAAAGAGGGATAAAAACACATGTTAATATACTTAGATTTGCTAAATATCAGGTGTTCAATGACAAACACTGAAATAATATATTTCCTTTGGCTAGCATCGTCAACTGCAGTTGTCCTCATAATAAATTTCTGAAATCCCCATGGAATATGTAGAATACAGCCAGTAAGGAACTCAGTGTAAACACTCATTCATTTGTGAAAAGCAGATGTATTTCTCACAATTGGCATTGCAGAAGAACAACACCACACACCTAGGCATGAAGAGGAAGTTCTTCAGGATTTATCAAGGCAGTGGGAAGAAACAGCTTTTAGAGTACAATGAACTTCTGGATAGCAAGAGGCAAGAAGCTGGCTGCTGCTGTGTTCATTGACAGTGACAGAATAGAAAACAGCCAAAAGCTATTGAAAATACTTATGTTAACACACAGGAAACCTAGAGATTTTTTCGTAGTCTAATACTTGTCTGAAGAATAATTCCATTTGCTTTGTCATTTGGCTTCTCTGCCAAGTTTTTCTGAAGCCAGTCCAGAAAAGACAGGCTCACATGTAGTACTTCCGTCTGTATTTCTTGAACATGAAAGATCAAAAAAGAGCAAAGTCCTATCACCAATGAAGGCTTTCTTATTTGTAGAATTCTTTCTTTGTTCCACAGGTACGATTCAGTGTGGCTATGGCCCATCATCAGAAAACAAAAACAAAAACAAAACAAAACAAACAAACCAAAAAAAAAAAAAAAACCAACANAAAAAAAAAAAAAAAAAAAAAAACCAAAAAAAAACACCACAAAAACCCAAAGTAAATAAGAAGAAAAAAAAAAAGACTCCTACTGAAAGAAAATAATATCTTTTCCGTCTCAGTAGGTGATTTTCTCTGAGGTCAGCCAGGTATATGGGACTTTTTGTTTTTCCCACAGTATTGTGATTTGTTTCCTGTTGATAGGAAATGTTAACTTTTGTGGTAGGAATATAATTTGCTTTGGAAATTTTAATATAACTACTGTCCTAAAGCCTATTTTTTTAATTGATGAAAATTTGGAATACTCCAGAAATAAAAGGCTGACAAAAAATTACAGAGAAAAATATATTTCCTGCAATTTGGAATTCTCATCTCATTCTTTGTTAATTGTGTGCAGTGGTTATGCCATTTGCAGTAAACTGAGATAGATCTAAGAGCCAACAGTACTTTTTCAAGAGTAAATAATACTTTTAAAACCTTGCATTGAGTCTTAGTTTAGTAACCTTGATGACAGAGAGGCTCTAAAATGCTCATCTCTATAAACAAAAAGCATATTTAAAATACAGATACTACAAATATCAGTAAGCAATCATATTCAAATAAAAGGAAAAAAATTCAATGGATAGATATACTGGGACTTAATAATTTTTAGTGTAGAAAGGCAATGATAATCCTGAGCCATCCAACTACTGTGTGCCCTTGATGTTTGTGTGACCAGCAACATTTAAGAAAACTGCAGTCACATCTTAATGCCTTTTAGTGGGAATGTGTCAAGAAAATTTCCCAGGTGTTCCAGCCACACTATACTCTGAGAAGATAATTTCTGACAGTCTGAAAACACAAACAAGAAGATATTTTTGAGATAATGGGATAGCTGATGGGTTTTGTGGTTTGTTTGGGCATTTTTAGTTCTTTTTACTGTACATGCCCAGTTTGCACTGTGCAAAGCCAGCAGCAGAGAGTAGAGGAGCAATTTTACTCCACAGAAACAAAAAAAGAAAAAACACCAGGTGCTAAAATGGACATAATGGAAATTAGAAACATTCACATTATTTCTTCAGCAGAGGTGGCATCGCCACCAGAGCAAACAGATCAATTGTGAAAACAAGGCCACTCTTTAGGTTGCTGCACCTGGTGGTCATGTTTCCTTCTACACATTATGCTGGTCATTACTTTCATTCTACACACTCATAATTTTCATTACATGTTTTTCCAGAGTGGCTAGGCAAGGTGTTATCTAGGACATGTTATCATACATTTTAGACTAATATATTTGACATATTTTCAGTTAGACATTGGAAGACATCAGTAAAGATCAGTACTTTGGAAAGCATTTTTTCACAGTGAAAATAAAAGATATCCCATGTGTTGGAAAAACACATTCAAAACTTTGCCTTGAACTTCCTACACTTCCCTCTCAGATGTTTTTACCATTCCCTGAACCTCTTTGGAGGCCCCTCTTCTCTCTTTGTCCTTCTGGTAAGCAAGGTAGCTTTTCTCCTGAAGTTCCCAGCAGCTGACTTATTTTTTGGCACAATTCTTGCCACTGATTTCACTTGACAGCTGTGCTCTGGTTGCGGACATAGCGAGCATGCCTCAAGTGAATTTAAACTTGTAGTGGTTCCTGAAGCACCTGGGGCTTAATCAGTTTCCTATTTGAAGCCCTCAAGAGGACAGAGCACATTAATTATTCACCTCAAGATGTCAATTGCTCTGATCCTCAGCCTAGGACCAGATAAACCCTGTGTTAAGCCCTCATGAAGCAGAACAACAGCTTTTTGTGCAAGGCAAGCTCACACAAAACCCTCAGAACATTTCACCACAGCCACTGATTTCTCCAGGGTATAAGAAACACTTTTCTCCTGTTTCTTCCGTGTTTTTGGCTAGGCAGGTCTCAAAATCCAGCTATCTATATGAGGTGGGGAGGTTTTTTGTGGGTTTTTTTGTTGTTGTTGTTGTTTTTTGGTTTTTTTGTTGTTGTTGTTGTTTTTTGGTTTTTTTGTTGTTGTTGTTGTTTTTTGGTTTTTTTGTTGTTGTTGTTGTTTTGTGGTTTTTGTTTTTTTGTGGTAGACTGCAGTCTACAGAGAAAATATAATAGAATGCTTTCAGGCTTTTTTTTTCCTATTAATGAAAACAAAACACTGGAGCAGCATTCCTCACTCAAAGGATTTTTTTTGTATTTAAGTGCCAAGATGAACATGTCTGAGATCAGATTATTTTACTGTTGTTGTTGCTGTTGTCATTAGTTGACTATTACTTCATTTTGTCTATAACCCTGTCTGATTTGCTTCTGTCTCAACTGTACTCACCAGTCAGATGCTTGCTGTTAGCAGAGTCTTCTCAGCCAAACACAATCAGGGGTGTGGGTCATGGGTAATAAGCTGGCCCTGATCTATTCTCATTACCCAGAAAAAGGATTTCAGGGTAACTACCTTCCTTAGCCAACCCAACAAGAACTGCCTAGATATTTCTGCTTCAGCTCACAATCTCAATTTCACCATGTTAAATATATTGTGCTCACAGTCTTTGCCAAGGACATGTTAAGTTGCTCTCCAAGGTTTCAAGCTGCTGTTGTATTAGATTCTTCAAATCAATCTAATATTCATCTTTCCAGATAAATTTGGAGTTTATATATATTTAATACAAATAGAACCAAGAAAAAGAGTGGGAATACACCTATGAAGAATTTAGGGCAGTTACAATGGAGATAAATTTGCGGCCAGTTTCTCCAGAGAAAACTGTTGAGCAGCAGAGTATTCTCCTTCCATGAATCTTTGAATGTGTCACCACGCAGCCTGGTTATATGGTACAGGATGCAATTCCTAATTAAAGCTCAACGCAAAATCTTATTCTTTTCTATGAAACAGCTGATCCTTTTTTGCAGAAACAGTCTATCAATCTAAAGGCATTAGTGGAAAACGTGAGCTATTTAAGCATTTATGTGACAGTAATGCATATGCAGTATGTATACACAAAATACTATGCATATATTCTGAGAGAGACAGATTACACTTTCTGCTTTAAAGTAATCCATCTGGCACTTTTAAGATGCCAGAATATTAAAAAATATTGCAGTTTTCTGGTGAGCAAGGGAAAGTAGTAAGCAGATGCAGTGCCCTTCTAACCGTTGATCCCATTTATTTTGTGCACAAGGTAGAAGGAAACCTGTTTTCAGAAAATGATAACAGCTTTGAAATAGAGTTCAGCTGCAAGCAGTGCTTACTGGTTGAAAAGAGTTTTCAGTCAATTTGGTATAACAATAATAGTCAAGGTTAGGGAACCATTTTTCTCTCTCCTAAATATGTCATAGCACCAGCATGATTTTAACAAGACAGCTCTTCGTTTTTATTTCTTTCACTCATTCCTTGGGTTTGTTGCCAAGAGCAACACAGAGAATGCACCAGGGTGTCATAATAATCCTCCATTAAATCCCTAGTATTTGAATTTTAATGCTATAATTCAACAGCTGACAAAAGCCCATTGAGCAGGTCTAAGGAGAGGAAAAGAGCTGGTCCCATTTTCTCAGGGGGTGATGCTATAGCAACATGGAATGAATTTGGGGTCAGGGAACAAGCTGTCTCCAAGCTTTGTTTGCATTTCCTGGCTAAAAGTAGAATCTAGTGTTATAAATTTTACCAAAATAAGTGGTTATTTGGAGTTGCATGAAGATCGTTCACTCTGTAAAAATGTGCGCCTTGTAAAAAAAAGAGCGGAGACAACAAAACCTGTAGCCAGAATGACAGCAAACAAACAGACTACTTTAGAAAGTGCCAGTCTAAGAATTATTTCACAGTACCTCTTCCTTCTCTGGTCTCCCTACCTTCCAGTGCAAACCCTGCACCAGAACTTGAAATGATGTAACACACTAAGTCCATTCTAAAGAAATAACACAAAGACAGCAAAGTCAATAACGGTAGAACAGAGACCTCTTACAATCATCAAAGACCTCAGAAAAGTCTGGTATGTCATTTGTTATGCTTAGCTGTCCCCACACTGAAGGCTTTTGTGCTCTGGGGAATGTTGTTTGGTGGAGACAAATGAATACACCTGGAAGACAATTATCCATTGGGCCAAACACTGCTCATTGGGTGCAGCGCAGGCCCCTGCCCAAAGCCCTCCCTTCCCTGAGCACTCCTCTTCCACTGTCACTGTGCAGCTGTTCTCAGAGCTGAGTGGGGATTAGAGCTCAGGGTAGGTAAGAGATTACATCGGCATTTTTCTGTATCTTCCACTGTATTGTGAGGCATATTTTAAAGAAGAGGGTGGATTAATTCCTCTTTGCATGTATAATAATCAGAGATTCATTAGACAATAGTGATAGAATGAGATATAAAAGATTAGAAATAATATCACATGCAGTTCTCTTGTTGTTTTGTGGTTTTTACAGATTATATTACAGATATACAGAACTGGCAGAGCAGCAGCCCCTCTTGCAGCTGGTATGTCCTGCAGGTGTTGTAGGTGGAGTACAAGGCTCCTGAAGCACAAGGTGTTTTGAACTGCAGTGCCTGCACATCTTACTGATAGGCTGTCATTTTCTGTCTTTCACACAGATTCCTCTGACAAGCATTTGTGCACAGCAAGAGGTTTAGGGAGCCTTCCTCCTTCCACCCTCCTCCTCCAAAGCTCAGTAGCAAAAGCTTTCTACAAGAAAAACACAGCTATGTAGTGTCTTACTCTGGAATTCTCTGTCTTTCCTCCCATGTGCCTCTGGAGGAGCGAAGCCACCAGGGACTCAGTAAACTAAACCGCTCCTCTCTTCAGCGTATCCCTGATTTTTTTTTTTTTTGGTCAACAAATTCATTACAACAAATAATTGTTTTCCCAAAGCTGCATGCATTTCTAATTTATCTGGGCCAAACTTGCACTAGACCTGCTACATGAAATGCACATGATTGTTGCTAGGCTGTCCACATGCTGCTTTTTGGAAGTGGTACATCCATCTCTGATCTGCATAGTGCATGCACCCATTTCTGTCTGCTATTATACCAGTATCATTAAGCTGCTTATTCACAGTCCCTTAAAAACAGAGCACCTTGCGCCTACATTTTTTTCCCATGTTTGTGAATTGCTTTCTAGTTCAGTTTTGCTTTATCTAAGTTGAACACATTTTATGAAAATTCCATTCTTTCACCCTATAGAGAGCCATTTTTCAATAGAAAAGCTGTAAACATTGGAGCCCCACTCCAAAAGAGTTCAGCTCACTTGACTTCAGGGTCTTTAGAGCAGGAATGATTCCTGTCAGTCTGCTAGATCTAAAAGGGAAGCAGTTCATGTGCAAACAGCTTTCCATCATTATTCTGGGAAGAATCCCACTGGGAGAATAAAGAGTAGCCATAGGAGAAAATTTCTGCAGTAATGGCATGTCATTCCCTTGACCCTCTGCTGAAGTGTTCATTTTTGTTATAGATCAGGCAAGAAATATGACATTTTATTGTGTGAGATTTCCAGGCAAGCATACCTCAATGGGGTGCAGTTCTCATTGGGTAATAATCTACAGGACCATTCTAGAGAAAACAAGAAACTTCATTGTCATAACTTTAAGCCTGGCAAGCTATAAATTGTGAAGATCCTTTGTTAGATAATTTTTTTTTTATTTAGTGCCCTTTGTGTGACTGAACTGATTTATATACAGAGCTTATTTGATTTATGTGTAAACCACATTGACTCTGATTATTCCAAGAAATGAAGAACAGGGGCAGAATTTGAAAGGTTTGCCAAGGTTTTGGAACACCTTTTCTGTTCTAGAATTGGGGATTCTCTGGATGAAATTAAAATCTCATGGGTTGAATCATGGATCTCCCAACTTTTGTTGTAAATACTCTTTCATTATATCAATGTGACCATGGTGCTACTGAATTGGTGCCTGCTCTGGCAGCAAAGTTTATAGGTATGCACAAATGGTGCTGCTTGGAATTTGCAATTCTTCCTTGAGCAACATTTCACTGCATAAATGCAGGTGCTGCTCTGCTGGTCTTGGTGCAGATCAAGTAGGTTGGAGGAGTAGTGTGCTAAGGCCTCCAGCAAGCCAAACACACACATGCACATATTTACTGAGAACAACAGTAATCAACCCTTAGAAGTTGCTTGAAGACTTCTCTAGTTTACAATAGTGCTATAGGCAATAGGTCTTAGAATCAGCAAAATAAATGGCTTCAGTATAGATGAGATATGCTGGAGAAGGAGAGCTGAAACTGAAGCAGAAGGGACCAAGATGAACAAACACCAAAAGAGCTCACTGCATTTGTGGTGCTGGGTATGTCTATGCTGGCTCTGCACTCTCTGCTATGGATTTGTTATGGACAGACAGACATGCATCAGCCTCAGTCTAAAGGCATACAGTTTGGCAATACAAGATCAGACTGATACTGAGCCACAGATGCCTATCTGAACTCTGAAATATCTAATCACTGCAGTGGCTGTATTTCAACTACCTCCTCTTCAAATATATGTAGGGTACAAATATTCTTTCAGAGGGTATGTCTGCTCATTACTGTCTGTGGAAGTACCTTTCCATCCCTTGCTACCTTGGTTCAAATCCTATGTATCAATCTTGGTTCTATTTTGGATCTGCTTAATTTTGTTTGGTGCTTGTGAGACTCCTTTATATTTTTTTGAAAAGCAACAAGTGATACTCTGGGCAGATTTGGCTAGCCAGTCTTTGACTATCTCTGTGATGTGCTAGCCCTAAGTCTATCTCTTCCCAAAGGTGTTCCTGTCAATATAACTGATTTCTCTTCTGGAGTATCTTTAGGATAAAACAAGCCTTAGGTAAGACAATGGATGGTATACATGTCAATAATCTGATGCCCAGAATGAAGTCAGCATTGAAGTTCTCAGTCAAGGGCTCTCAGAATCTACTTAAGTGGCTTCCTTCAAGTTTTCCATGATCCACTACACAGAGTTATCCGAGAAAGGAGTAATTTTGCTAGCAAATGCCATCCAGAATCAAATCTGTGATCACAAGTACATCCTTGTACTTTCTTCTCTTTATTTTCTATTTCCATGATAAGCTGACAAGCTTCTCTGAACAGAGAAGAGGGAAAACCTAGCTGGGAAACACAAAGAGATGTCCTCACACTGAAGGTGCTGCTGAAGCATGCAGATGTTCCCAAAGAAAGACTATTCCCTTATAAATCTGTGTGAAAGGCTCTGTGACTTCACACTGCCCAGATTCCCATGAAGAAATATCACCTAATCTAGCTAATGTAGAGCAGAAGGAACAATAACACCTTTCTGAATTAGTGAAAGCAAGGGAATTGGCAAGATTAGAGGCAGCACGTTTCACTGGTTGCATATGATCAATAAGCCTGTGGTGTTAACTTGCTCAGGAAGTCTGACCTACACTTTAACAAGTAGGTGAGGAAAGTCTATAGTGAAATATATACATATTTTTCCCAACTAGAGATGAATGATGGCAAAGGATATCAGAAAAAGATACAAGATATCTCAAGGAGAACAAGAATCGTATTATTTCCTTTTTTAACAGCTTGTTTGGAATTTGTTGGTGGCAACTGTGGCCAGTTAAACATGATGTTACTTATCTGTCAAAGGAAAGGAAAGTTATTTCCCACAATGAAAACAATAGATGTACTCTGGAAACTGAACCTCTGGTCAAACAAGTACTTCAAGAGAGTGAACAGAACAAAAATTAAATTAAGAACAACTTAAATGACATTTCTGGTTTTAAAAAGCTGAGACTTCATTTTACCCTCTTCTCATAACCAATAAATTTCTTTGATGACTCTAAGTTTCAGTGAGGAAGATTGGAAGCTATGGCAATATTGAAATAATTAAAAGTTTTGCTCTGTGTTTGGATGAGCGTTTGCATCCATGTGAATGAAAGCTGATTTGGTGAGCTGTCTGTGTGCTGAGAAGTGAAACGTGGACTCAAGTCATGCCTAACGATGGCTACTCCAGTGAGTGTACAGTAAATGCTCCCGTGTTTCTGTCTGGGAAATCCTGAACTGGAATATATGTATGCATGCACTGCACAGATGGCTAACATAGGTGATCAGGAATGTTTTTGGGTGCATCAGACCAGACGCAAAGATCAACTCCTGTGAGTATGTGCAGTGAGTCCAGGGTGTCTGGAGAGTCAGCCTGTGCCAGTGCTCCAGGCACTGATCCAAGAGGTCTGGGCATGAAGCAACCCATTGATAGCTGCTGCTGTTGTCTGACCTGGCAGCAGAACACCCCCTCCAGCCTCCGGGCAAACCACCACATCCCTATTTACCAACAGAATCACATTTTGGACTGGGTTAAAAAGAGGTGACATGACACAGGAAGAAAGATAAATAATTGCCATAAACACAGAAAAAACACACAAAAAGCCCCTATGTTCACATCATTGCCCAAATGTCCAGATGTAATGCGTCTAGTTGAGATGGAGATCATTTTTCCCACTGTGGTAAAAGAAAAATATGAAAAAGAGGAAGAAGGGTGGGCATTTGTTCTTTACAACATTGGCCTCCTGGATCAAGTGCTACAGGAGGGGAGCTCTGCTTCTCCGAAAGTGGCTTGTTGATGGGAACCTTCAGTTTTTTCCTTTGCTTATGCATGCACAACCTTTCACTCTTGCTTCAGTAAACTGCCTTATCTCAAACTATGAGCTGTTTTCCACTTTATTTTCTCTCCCTTGTCCAGCTGAGAAGAAGTGTGAGAGAGCATCTTGGTGGGCACCTGGCATCTAGCCAAAGTCAATCTGCCACAACAGACAAATCATTTATTCTTAATTTTTCTTTGGATTACCATGTTAGATATAAATGAACTCTTTTTAAAGAAAGCTGCTCAGGATAAATGTTCTCACCTTAAACATTTTTGCAACTATGTTTTTGCAACTCTAGATGTTAAACTGGCATGGAATAATATAGCATAGTTAGACTTAAAAATCACCTTTACCTTCTTAATTTGTAAGAGCAGTTCCCATTCTCATCTTGTCCAGATGCAGAAATAGAACTCGGGTCTTGCCCTTCATGTGCAACTCATCTGCATTTGTAGAAGTACTGCAGGAACATCATCAGCGTCCTACTTAAATTAACATAGTTAAATTAACATAGTTTCATTTGCTTTATATTGAGAAAGCCATTGAGAGAATACAAACAAGTGAAGGGTGGACCTGCCAGAAATCTAGGACAGTCTGTTGCTGTGATATTGGAGTCATTAAATCAAAATTATATATTTTCCCTCAGCTTGGTCAGTCCAAACATCAGATTTTAGGAAGTATTTATATTTTATTTTTTCTGCTGTTGTCCAAGAATGCGAGTTTATCCTCATACAGAGACAGTTGGATCAATCATCTTCTGAAATAAAATGATGAAAGAAATATTCATTCCATGACAGATTCCAAGGTTTAAAGTTTCTGTGGGAGTTTTTAATTTTGTTTTATTTTTTTTAGAAGTTATTTTCACACACAAGAAAATCAGCCCCACACAAGACCTGCACTCCGCAGCTGCATCTGCTTCCAAGTCTCAGTCTGAAGGTGGGGTATGGACTTTGGATATTTTTAGCCACAAAATATGTGAACTACAAAAGTATGTAAATTACACATATATTTGTCTGTTCTTTCAAAGGAATTCTCTTCATTGCAGTAAAAAAATATTGCCCACAGAAAGTTGGCAGAGTAGTAGTCCATGTCCCAGCAGATGCCTATGGAATGTTTTTGACTGCTCTGCATGCTAAAATGTGTGACTTTATAAATAGTGTTAAAATATTCGACTCTAGTTTAAAAAAAAAAAGTTTAAAAACCATTCATTCATTCATTCACCCCAAGGCACATGTAGTATGGACTATAAACAATGCACTAATAAACCAGCCATTCCCCAAATGCGTTTCTCATCTACTGCTTTAAAAATGTGACAAGAATGGTCTCATTTAGGTCAAACAGAACCATTTGCTTATTAAAGCAGTATTTGGGAGAGTGTGGTTGATGCAATATGGTAATTCATCACCAATTTCATGTCTAATCATGAGACTTCCAAGATTTAGGAAAGCGCTTAGATGAATATATAAATAAGTTTGTCTTCAAGACACGGTGTAAATACAGAATTGTATTTTAGCTAAGTATCTGTACCTGTTTTTTCTTATTAGCTAATTTTAACTGCTACTTTGCTTAATATGTAAGTCATTTGAATGGTTCTTGAAAACATGCTTAATTCTCTTAGACATGGAAGGCTCAAGGACAATTTGGGTGGTTTGAATATAGCCCAAAATGACCAATTTTGAGAGGTACTTCAATGAAATAGCATTTAAAGGTATGCTTAAAGCTAATAATGTTCTTATTTTTCTTTCCTAAGAAAAACTTATTGTTCTATTAAAATGATTACACATACAGCCAATAAAGTTTTTTCATTACTTTAGCAGCTTTCAATTGATGATCTAAAATTATGTTTTAAAGGTGTGTACATAAAGCAATTAAATATTCCTCTAAAATGAATAGCTACTTACCCTGAATTCTCAATATTCTTAACAAGATGTACATTAAATTACCCTTTTCTTTGAAGATTTGTAGTGATTGAATCTGCATTTTCTCAAAATAGTTATTTGAAAATATTTTACCGTTGCTCTTCCTGCATGAACTTGCTTCATCACACCACTGATAGTCTAGGTTTGAAATTCAACTACTTCCTGAATTAAGTGGTTTGCTGCAGTCATACAGTATTTCTGTGCCTCAGTGGAACGTCTGCCCATGACATGCAGTGGTCAGCTGTGAATGATCATCCTCCAAGGCTTTTGTAGCTCATCTCTTCTTCACCGCCACTCACACTTGTGTCACCTTTGGTACAGATTTAGCTATTAACTCTGAGTCAACAACCCTGCTTCAAAAAATGTCTCCTTTTTTCCTTCTCCAGCTTCTTTCTGCTTAGCATTTTTTTTTAATTTTGTTTTTCCCCCTGCAACTTTGCATCCTGAATGGCTTAAGGTAAACTTAAGTGTAGTCTAACTAAAGCCAAACTTTTTTATCTTGCTTCCAAAAACCTTTCTACTCACACTTTCTGTGGCTGCCAAAATGATTCCTTTTCCTTGTAATCCAAACAATCTTTGATTCTTCTTTTGATATCTCTCCTCAGAGCCTAACTCTAAGTAAACAGTCAGACATGCATAAATTATTTTGGCCATCTTTGGCAAGGGTGCAAGTATCATTTATTGAAATTCAAAATTCTGCATAACTGTGTCCTGCTTGTATTTTTAAAGTGTCTCCTTTAGTCTTGTGATTAATTTAAGAGCTTACCTTTAAGTAAAATTATTCATAAAGTTCTTTTTGTCACCTTTAAAAAGACTTTATGACAACAGCAATTGTAATGTTATCATTATATAGCACTATATTGCCATCATTATTATTGCATTTATTATAGTGCCATCATTGTATAGCATTTCCAAACCATTCTTCATGATTCCTTTTCTTCCTCACACATTTCCCTTTATTGTTGTTTTTACTATTATTATTATTACCATTACCATCTTCATCATCCTCATCCTCCTCATTATCATTACCATCTTTCACATAGTAAGTATTTGGAAATAAAAATTGCTGAAAGTTCAGGTCATGCACACCACTTTTCTTGTTTTTCAGCAAAGATCTGGCAATATGTGTACATGTGAAAATACAAAAAATGTATTAAACTCTTTGGCAGCCAGGTTTCAGTGGTTATCATCTTTCTTTGGAGCTTTCTCCAAGCCAAGAGGATCTTTGCTTGGTGTGGGAACTGTTTTGTTGACTTCATAATGCTTCTTTGTTTGGGAGGGAAAATAAATACCTTTTGAACCAGCTTTAAAATGTGTTGCAAGGACTCATGAAAGAAATAGATTTTTTTATTTTCAGATTGAACAGGTCAAAAGGTGAAACTGCAACTGTGTTAGTCTCTGATTGATAGACTTGGCTGTAGAATGTCTGCCTATGTGATTCCCCAGGGCTGTTCAGCTGAGAAAGTGTTGTATGATCAAACCGGCTCTCAGTGGCTTGGGTAACAACAAGGGGAGCCAGGGCATGGACAGTAGCTCACTGCAATTTCATTTTTCATAGTTCATCTGGGGTTTTTTCGTTTTTTCCTAAGTCCCCATTTCCTGAGAGGAAAAATCCACAACTCAGTTTGGATCTAACCTTTCTCGAAATTAAAGAAAACTAAGTTTCATGTTACTTTTTGAGTACATTTTTTCTATCTAAGGATATTGAATCAAAGTCAAGAGGAGATATTTGTACTTCTCTTATAATGAAAGTTGTTCTGAACTGAGTATGAGATTCACATTACTACAGCTTCAGCATTCACTCTTTTGCAGTCCTAGCTCCACACATAAAAGAAACCTTAACTAAGAAGTGAGAATTGTGATACAAAACTAGGTACAAACCTTACAGATGCTTCTGCCAGAAGCAGAGCTTTCATCAGGTCTCCCTTCTTTGATATTTTTGCTTGATGTTTAGTTCACCCCAGTCCCCCTATAGTAAGCACTCATCTGTCTTCTACATGTATGCAATCTCTCTTTGCAAGTCTACTGAGTTTTATTGAAATTCGCTGATGAGTTCAAATGTACATTTCCTGAAATATCTGACACAAGAAGATCTCCAAATCATTAGTCTTTCAGGAAAGAAACTGGACTAAAAGCTTATGAAATAGAATATCCACCTCCACCCTGCCCTAAAAATTGAGGCATAAACTGAGAAATCTTCTGCAAGAAGATTTTTTTCTTCTGAAAAAAGCTCTGGGAAGTCTTGGATATCCAATACGGGTTCGGGCACTGCTCATGATTTGATGTTAATGTCCCTTCTATCCAAGTGTGATGGTTATCATTACACAGTGTAGAATAACCCTAGGCAGATAAAATGTGCTCTTCGACAAATTACTTAAGACAATCACCAAATAAATTTATAGATCATGATTGTCCCATGCATATTTTTGCTATCATTTGTTGTCAAATATCAACATAAATCAACAGAAACAGAGTGGTGTAAATATAATCACTCTTTAGAGAGAATTAACTAAAATCTAACTTCTACTTTGTATCTAAAGCAACTGATAAAAGGAATTCATTTACTATTTGAAAATGCTCAACCAGTTTAAATTCTGAGAAATACTTAAACACTGAAAAATCATTAAGTTTTACGAGCTGTGTTTCTCTTTGAGGTGCATTTGCGCTCTTGCTCTGCCTCCATGCTCATCTTCTTTAGACTTGTGTTTGTTGTACAGGTATGAAAAAGTGCTATGCAGTTTAACCATAAGACTCTTGGAAAACAAGTCTGTAGGATATTGTTTGTTTGCCTCTGGAAGGTTCCCCTGTTTTTCTCCATTATATAAATACTGAATAAGAAAATGAAAGTCTTGAAACACAGGCTCTGTCATAAAAGTTTAACCAGACAGGTGAAAGCTTGGTTTAACAGCAGATCTTTTCAAAGAAATTTCAGAGTTGGTTTGTCCAGGTTGTATAAACTGTAGAAAATAAAAAGCTGCCTTTCCAGAGTTTACTAGGTTGCAAATATAATTTAATGCTTTACAGTAGCAATTCAATATATAAACTGTGAAGGTCAAAGTTAAACATGAAGCTTTGGCCTTCTGATGACTTGATTTATTGGTCTGTTACTAGCTCTGCTTGAGCATTATCATTTCCCTAACTAGTGAGCTTGCATTAATTGCTTATTGCAAAAATAGTGACTGTGGCCAACGCATTATGACCTGCTCACTGACTCTGGAATTTTGTTGTCCCTAAAAGCAAGGGGAGAAAGAAGCACCCTGCACTCTTGGTTCATTCCACTTGGTACTCTTTAAGCTGCATTTTGCCACTTCTCTGCTTTCTATCATCTATGCAGATGACTTGATATTATGGTAGTTTCAACCTATGTATGCATCTGAATTAATATGGATTACAGATCAACAGAGGACAATTTGCAGAGCTAATTGATGCTGAGGATCTGACATCCAAAATCATACATGTGCCAGGGTTTTTCAGGCTTCAGACTAACTATTGCCTGGCACCAGGTCTGACTTGTGCTGGAGAGTGCTATCTGTGGTCCTGTTGTTCAGCTGTGGGAAAAAACAAATTCATTAATCCTAAACCAGTTCCATTATGCCAACCAAAGCACAGGAAGCGAGTAGGACTGTCATATTCACCTCCAAAGTACAGTCCTGGTTCATTGGAATGCTAAAGTGGATACATGTCTCAGAAAAAAGATCTGCCTAGACCAGTATCCTCTCCAGTAGAAGACAGTAGCTAGTATGTGGTGATTCTTAATGACTGTTAATGTCCACAGACAACACAGATTCACTGAAATGGTAATCCTGAGTCAAGATTATGAGGACACCTCTCTGTGAGGAGTCGCAGGTCCCAAGAATGATTTTCCACAAGTTTTCTTGTAACTGTTATTAAATCCATCCTAACAGCAGCTCTGATAATATGCAAACTCTCCAAATGTGCCCATTTGTAGAGCTTTAGAGCTTTCACTTTCACTTTTTTTCCTTCACATCAGTGTCTTCAGGCATTTTCAATGGTGCAGCCAAAATGTCTTACATTGGATCTCTAGAAGGAAGCAGACCCAGGATTTACTGGTCATGTAGCTCCACTGTGCTAATGGAACAATATTTGGACCGGAATGTGTTGGACTGATGACTGTGGTCTCCAAGTCAGGCATGCCTCATCTCTTCCAAACAACATTCTTGTACGGATTAGAGGATAATCTGACAGGCAGGCCCAGCCAATTAAAACAGTAATTGAAATAGTTGAGAGTGTTTTATTTGGCAGAAACTGATTGTTCTGCTTCATTTTTTAATGAACAAACAATCAGGGTCAATCATAATAGTTTGATTAATATAAGCAGTCGTTTTTCTGTTAAGATAGTTCCCTACCTTGTGTTTCTAAAATAAAAAATAGAAAAGACAGACAGAAAGAAAAGATTCCTTGGGCCCTTGGTGGGACATTATAAACATCAGTCAATGAATAAAATCCTGAAATGATGGTGAAACCACAAAGCAAAACAGTTCCCCTTTTGGCTAGAGGTAGGCAAAGGTATTTCAGATGCAAGGAAGGGGGAAACCTCAGGAAGCCCAGAGTCATTAAAGGATTGAGGTTCATTTTCCTGAGTCTCAGAAACATTTAGGAAAACAACATTAAACAAAAAGCAAACTGAAACTTCCCCTGCAAGTTCTATAACCTTATTGAGTCTCCTGCAAAAACCCAAGGACTTTCTTTCATTCCACTTGCTTTTGACCAACCCTGTACTATAAAGAAAAAACAAGAAAAAAGAACCTAGTCCAAAAGAAAAATTTCAGTGAGCAAAGTAAATGTATTTTAAACAACTGGCACACATCACTAATTGACAGCTGCCTAGTGATTTACAGGAGACAGCCTGTTAGCACTGGTACAGGGCCAAGTGGTACCCACATCACTAAGAGCATCTCAGCTGCTGCTTGGGCATGGAGAGCTCAGACTCTCCTTCCTACTGTCACCAGTTTAGGAAAGTGCTGGTGTTCATCTAAGTACTTAGGCCACATGGTTAATTTTAAGCATGTGCTTTCCTCAAAAGAGATGCATGGGAAAATGTGCTAGGAATTGAAACATGCGCTGGAGTTTTTTATGGAATTGCTCCTTCCAGGAATGGCATACATCTGAATGCAATATGGGAAGCATTGACTGCCAAGACGAAGACTGTGTCTTTTCTGTGGGTGAGTTGTGGATTTGAGTTCTCAGACCAGCTAATTTGGCACCTTACAGAAGGAATTTAAAGGTGTCAACTGTTTCCTGGAGATAACATGTGTGAATAACAATACATGGTGCTCCGTCAAGGGCTGTTGTGATGCATTCAGTAATTCTGACAAGGAACACAAACATTGTTCTGTGTAGTTTGGTCTGAAGTGAAGGTGGCTGAAGGAACCACCATGTGTGTTAAATTAATTAAGTACCTTCAAGTATTTTCATTTTTGTTAAGTATGTGTTAGGCTTACCAATACTACATGAATGCATGGGTAAATTGGGTTAGTCAGGGATGTCACTTCCAAATAGTAGAAATGCCTTTCTGTGCCTTACATCAATTAATAAAATTTAATACACATTAAAGCCTGTCTTCTGGGGACTTATATTCCATGTTGTGAAAAGCCTTGTAGACTTTTTCCTTTGGTCCTGTCTGATTTCCTGATAGCAAGAATAAAATATGAAGTTCAAGTAGCAAGACCTCTTTTACAGTCCCATTGTTATGGAGGAGTTCTTCCAATTTAGCTGTAAAAAGGATTAATCACAGGAGTAGTGAAAATATGCTCATGAACTGATTTTGTCAGTGAGCTGGAGTGGCTGATCTGTACCATGTTACATGCAGTGAAATGAGGTCACATGTCTGGCCAGCTATGAATTCTTCTCTCCTCTTCCTCACTAGTCATGCTGTAGAATTTGTGGGAAATATTGTGAAAAGATGACATTTGCACCAACTGCCCATTCCGCAGGGACAGTGTATTCAACATGGATGAGTCCCTCCAGTTAAGGATTCAGTTCAAATTAGGTCCAAGATACTGGTGAATTTCTCTTTAGAAGAATTTGGGGAGATTTGATTTTGACTTTTACTTGCAGAAGCTGCTGCTCCTGCCATTTCTTCATCACTTGTTGAGTCAAGGGTTGTCACAGCTGGAATGCTCCAAGGCCAGGTCACCATCGCCATCTGCTCTAGGACTTTCACCTCATACGTTTCTCCTTCTGCTCCTTTGCTTCAGCTTATTCCAAAACCTATTGCAATCTTTTCAGGATGACCAAAGGTCAAACACTGGCAAATTATAGAGCATTGCAGAAAAGCTGTAAAGAGGAATGCAACCAAATGTCTTGACACCTTTATTTCCATCTGCTTTCCCTGTGTAATAAACACAGCCAGGATTTTTAACATTGTGATTACTACTTAAAGACCACAATTCCATGCTCTGACTGAATTAACACTGAGGTTTTGTGGATGTGAGAACCTTATTCTATTTATATAAACAACAAGGATGTATCATTGCGCAATCATTTTGTTGATATCTTATTAGGATACTTAGACTGTTTTTCTGTGCTCAGGATGGCTTAATAGGATTACCTTATTATGAAAGAAACATTTCTCCTCAAGTTCAAGAGGTGTTTATTAAAGACTCATGTGCTCCACCACAGAATGACCTTTACCTCAAAATGTGTGTGCCCCATGTCAGATACAGTTTGTACTGAAAATATCATCAGATTTGCCTCCATTTGATTAAAAAAAAGGCTTTTCTGGAGACAACAGAACAAACAGCTTTCCCAGTTAGCTGTGCTTCTTAGATAGTACTTGAGAGAGCTGCATCAGGTTGGAGATTTTTGTAGTAATACAATAGATACATTGTATAATATAATAAAGTAGAAGTAATTTTATTCTTTTAAATCAGAATTGTTGCATACCACAGCATTTGAATCTGGCAGGTGGAAAAGAAACCACATTAAGGAATTGTACTATGAAAGAATACTTTGTGATTTTCTAATACCTTTTATTTGAGGATCTCAACACATTTTCTAAACTTACATTACCTTTAGTAGCATATTTTAGAGGCTTTAGAAGACTTTTTAATTCACTTTAAAAAAAGAGAGAGTGAGAAACAGATGAACCAGCCTAGTGAGGTATGTGCACCTTCTGCAATCTATGAATGTGAGAATATTCAGTCTGACGAAAATCCAAAGTGTGGTCCCTATTTACCTGCTCTAAACAAAATTTATTTTCCTTATTGAATGATGACAAGCATCATGGGAAAACAGACTGATTGAATTTAGATTATGTCCAAAAGGAGAGAAGAAAATCTACATTTTATCTACCATTTTATGTGCCATGATCATGTGCTCTTGCAGTATTGTGAAACTATGAAGATAATTGAATTTCTAATAATACCCAGGAGCATGAGGCAACATCATCGTGTTGACAGTTGTTAAACCACAATTTTGTGGTAAGTTTCCAGTCTCTAAATCAAAAACTACATGCACAAATAGATTTTCTGCTGGTTCAAAAATTATTATTGTGAAGTGTAAAATTCAGAGCCAGTGTAATATAATGGGACTGGGAACTCAAATTCTTCAGGCTGCCTCTGCTGTCTATAAACTACTCCTGGAAATATAATGATGTTGCTGCTCTCCCCCCATGTGTTTTTTTGCAGATAATAATCAAAGAAACAGAAAACCAATTAAAAAGTCTTTTCAGCCTGCTGTGTTTCCTGTTGCCCAATATCCTTCTTAAGGGTAGTAGTTAATTAACCATGAACTGATGCTGCACTATTTGTCTCTTTGGTAACATCTGATAAGAGCACAACAGCCTTCCCAGCAACTTAAACTTTTGCTGTCAGGAAACTGAGTGAGAGCTAAAAACTCCAAATAATGTTATATGTTTAACTTCTGCAAACACAAAAGGACATTTCAGTAGGTTTGTTAAAAATTTCATGAAAGCCAGTCTTATATTTTTATAATGAAAGTAATCAGTCTGGCTGCTGAACAAATTACTACTGTCCTAGTGACTATTGGAGGCTAGGCAATTAGACAGAAATAATGCCCAGCTACTTCCAAGTATATTGCTCATCACTTTAATCAGGGAGCTTACAATGTCTCTCCACTGCTGCGTATATTTGGATTTTTAATCCATGTTTGCAGAAGTATGACAGTATGTCTAACAGAGGTAGGACTATGTACACTCCTGCTAAAGCACCACATACTTTAGTAGACAACAGAACAGAGATACCTGAAATTTCTACATGGTATTATTGACAATTATGATGCTAGATTATAAACTCAGCTTCAATTTTACATATAGAAATTCTAGAAAGAGTTCTAGAAAGAACCTGCAGGAAGTCAAAGCATCAGATCAAGGTCTGCAACAAGTTAAGTGGCTTCTCCCAAATGTACTTAATGGAAATTTGAAAAGAGCATGATCCATTATGCTGCATCCTTGAGACTGCTGCTGTACAGCTTGCTTTCACAGGGAAACTGTCTTCCACATAATTACAGCCAACAGGAGAATTATTATTCTCCAATTTACTTGCTTTATGTGTGTTGCCCATCTTTTGAAGTCATCATGCCCTATCATGAAGAAACCATTAGTTACACAGTGTATTTCATGGGAGTTATTTCTGTCACACTACACAAAGGAGGTACCATGGCTCTGGTTCCCAGAGTCCATATGTCTCTCCCAAGAGCAAGAAATAACTTCACTTGTAACTTGCATTTTAAAAGCAGGTGCAGGATAGTAAAGGAAACAAACTGAAGGAAGGGAAAAAATGGAAGGAAAAATGTTGGTCTAGGGAGTGGGGGCCAGAGGCAAGCAGACAGCAGGGAAGGCACAGAGGTTGTCTTTGTCTGATAAAAGTTGTAAAGGTCAGCTCATTCCAGTTGTTGTACCCACTGTTGCCAAACCGTGGAATAAATGTATAAAGCCTTCAAAATTTCTTCATTCAACTAAACAAATACCAGATGGGAGAATCTCTTCTGTTTGGTTTTCAGCTGCTGCCTGGTGTCCCTATAATATCCTATGATGCTATATGGTGTCCAGATACTTGACACATTATTCAAGTGCTCATGTGCTATTGTCTCCCACAGCTTCAATCAGACAGATGGTTTGACCCAACTGGATTACTTTTAAAAATATTCACCACTACAGATATTTTTTAAACACAGAGAAGTCATAATTGAATGATTCAATCTATTTTCCAGTGACTTGGAAAGCTCACATTAGGATGCCTCATTTGATGGCAAGATCTACTTATGTCTACGTGTACTAAGATAAAATTGGGTGAGCCATATGTATAACTGGACTAATGGGAAGGTTTACTCCACAGCTCCCCACCATCCTGCTCCTCCCTCAGCTGAATTTGGAGCCTGGCCAGCGACTCTCATCTGGAATGCAATCCTCAATTTCCTCCCTACAGGGAGTGTAGGGATTACGGTAGGAAACAATAAACATCCCATCCTCACACTGGCATGAAAACATGAATGGAGCACTCACTAGATAATGGTCTTGTTTTGAAGAACCACAGTTTCTGATGCAGTCTCAGGAAATGTATGTGTGATAAGGACTGCAAAAACTGTGCTTTTATAATGCTTGTAAACATTAATCAGTTTCATGGATGCAGTTCTATCAATTGCTCCACTATGGTATACACTGATTGCTCCTAAAGAACACCCGTATCTCCCATTCACTAATATTTTAAGAAAGATTGTACTGGATTGTTTGTTTATCCTTAAGACAAGAGAAAAAAATATCACTGAACTTTTTGTTTTTCCAGCTTGTATTTCTTCTGCACTTCCTTCAGAAATGGATTTCCCTCTTCTCCTTGGGGAAATCCCTGAACTACATCTCTGTCCACTCATGCACTGTACAAGTATAACAGTATGCCTAAAATTTCATAGGTTTCTGAGTAAAAAATTTCCATAATGAAATTTAATGTTTGCAGAAGCAAATCAACCATTTATGCCTTTTAAGAGATATCTGAGTTAATGAGTTTTCTGAAGTTCACTCCAGTGCTCAGCAGAGCATGGACAATCAATACTCACAATATCCCATGTGTGTTGTAAATCTGATTATTTGTTTCTACCTGTCCCTGCTGACATTTACTCCATCACTGTGCATGTCCAACTTTGCTCCATCTTCTCTCCAACCACCTTTTAAATAATTGTAGACTTCAGTTCTACTTCAGAACCTTTTTTTAGGCTGAGAAAATGCATCTCCTTCAGCCTCTCTTTGTGCATTAAGTGGTCCAGGCCACTGACCAGTTTGATGAACCTATGCTGGACTCTCCAGCATGCCCATGTCTAGTACTGTGGATACCAAAACTAGACCCTGGACTCCAGGATGCAGTCACACAAGTGCCATGGAGAAGCAAAGAATCTCTTCTCTAAAGTTACTGCTCTGACTTTAAACAGCCACCAAAAACCAGGTTCTGCGAATCCCTCACCCTTTCTTTTCAAGTGACCTCTTTCTGTGCTGGTGGTAGTGTGTGGGTACATGTGAGCCGCATCATATCCTATGCACTTTGGTTTATTTTCTGTACGCCTCATTAATAGATATCAAGTGGTTTTCACCCCTATAAATGCTGACTGGT
Organism: Illadopsis cleaveri; assembly: GCA_013399915.1. Lineage (NCBI taxonomy): Eukaryota > Metazoa > Chordata > Aves > Passeriformes > Timaliidae > Illadopsis > Illadopsis cleaveri. The sequence goes on along the minus strand of VXBB01013350.1, from coordinate 18,929 downwards.
CCCTCTTTCTTCAGGGGACCAGATTGTCTGAAAAACACAATATGAAGTGTGACAGAGCATGAGACGCAAAGAAGAAGAGTACACGTGTGTAACACCATGATTCATGAAGAAACAAAATGAAAAGTATCAACATTTATTCCCCCTAGACTAATTTCCTTTTATAAAAGCATCACTGTTTTGGGAACATTTAGCTGCAAAGAGGAATAGGGGCTGGTCCAGGATTCTCACCTCAGAAAGAAAGGAGAATTTTGTCTCTGACTTCAAGGGTAATAAATCCACAGATCCTTTGCCAAAGCATACAGTGAATACGGAGTAAAATGTGTCACAGCCACTGCTGTGTAATGCACAGCTGCCATTAACACCCCTTAGGGTAATGGTCATAGACCATCCTCTGCAAGGATTAAAAAGTCCTTTTGCAACTTCAAGACATAAAAGGGAAAAAAATACTGTATACTCTGCTTGTCCTAGGGAACAAAATGAATACAGGTAGGAATTAAGATAGGCTTTAAGCTCCAAAAAACTGCCAGTTTTTTGGAACAACCTAAGAGTTTCAGATGCTCTCCAAGCTCTGGAATCTGTCTTGGAGAAAGGAATTTGCAGAGCCTCAAAGAAGAGGCAATGCCACACTGCCTGTCCCTAGCAAGGAGCGCTGGAGGGGCTCCACAAAATAACTTTTATGTCAGGGAATAATTATTTTGAACTGAGACAGAAATTGTCTCATTTAAATAACATTTTTCTTACATTACTTTCTCAAGGCCTAAGGGCTGTTCTTCCAAAAAATGAGATTTTTGGCAGCCCCAGAGCTTTTCTCGTATTTCTGTCTGTCCTACTCATACTATAAACAGTATTCTTACAAAATAATTTCTAGACTATAGTTTCTTCATCAGTCCACTGGAGAAGAAAGGAAAAAAAAATCTATATTTTATGTAACTTAGCAGCTGCAGTTACTTCGTCGTGCTGTACATGTCTATCTTTTGTTAGTCAAATAATCCAATTCTATGGGATGGGATTATACGGATGTCAGATGAGATGTTTGAATAGCCACTTTTGGCATTAAAAGCTAGAAAAACAGCTATTATTTCAATAGCATAAACAATGCCATTAAATACAAATTCAAAGTGTCTGTATCCACCCTTTAAAATTTTTGTATTGTCTTGGAGTCACTCATCATACTGAATATACTTTACAGTTTGGGGACAAATTCTGGCTTCCTAGAGGCTGATCATCAACACGTACCAATAGAAATCCATGAGAAACAAAACTAGATTAGACAGAACTGTGGTAAAAAAAAGACTTTATAATTCTGCATTCAACTTCAAAAGCAAATACCAGTTTCTGTTCACTACTATATTCAGTTTGCATCTCACAGACAAAAAAGATATTGGTTACATCAACAATATTCCCTTTACTTTTATACCTGTACATTTGTGAGTAGCTGAAATACAATCCTTGGCCTGCCTAAACTAACAGGGATTTTGCTTGAATCTGTGAGGGCTTTTGGCAACAGTGATTTTATTAATTCATTTAAAACCTGCGAATTTTTTTGCCCTGCACAGATTTCCAGGGATATAGTGGATAGGTACCGAATGTAGGGAATGTAAATTTCCCCTCCTTCTGGCCAGGGATGGTGACTGACGATTTAGCAGTCCTGTCATGCTCTAAAATATCTCGACAAGCAGTAATCCTCCAGGAGACTTCAAAACAGAATGCAGTCATTCCACCTCCTGTCTTCATCCCCAGCTCCAACAGAACCATGAATCCGAGACACCCAATGCCCTAAGCACCATAGCACCTCCTCAGTCATCTCTTATTAAAATAAAATAGAAAGAGGTCTGCCAAGGTACTTTGAACTGGGGAGAAAGAAAAATGGTCATGCAAGCTGAAGCAATTAGAAGAGCTGTGATGGCTCTGTCAAACAGATGGCTAGAGGAACAGAGTCTTTCCCCATAGGTATTATAAATACTATTTTCATATTTTATATGTTCTGTAAACAATTTCAAATACAGTGGAGTTAGTGGGGATGAAGGGAAATATAAGAAGTGAGCAGGGTGGGAGAGCAGGGCGAGGGAGGATATGAAGGACGAGCTGTCTGAAATTTGAAGAACATAAGTACTGGCGTGTCTGGTTATTTGAGTGTCCCTAGCAGTCAAATAATGAGCCTTCTTCATGTTTTGCCTTTCTGGACTTGGCTTGCTTAGACAAATTTGTAGGCATTAGGGTCTGTCTGGAGTTAGTTCCAAGATCTCTTTTTTTTTTTCTCTTAACATTTTGCAGCTGAGGCAGCCTTGTGAAAAAGGCGTTTTGAAGAGAAACATTACCAAATATGTCTTTTCTCCTGCCCATATCTTCTGTTTCCACAGGAAAAGGACGCAGGCACAGGCAGCCCAATGGAAACACAGGAACATCCACCGTCACTGGGGGAGGAAGGCAAGTCCTGCCTGCAGCCCTGCTCGGAGAGGAAGCAGCTGAAAGTAAACGTCTTAAACATCAGTAAAGGGGACGCTGACAACTTGACTTTTCTGCCAGGTCTGTAAAGGTTTTACTCAGCGCTTCCACCTTTGGCCACTCCTGGCTGACCACCTTAGATGATTGTTTTGCTTTCCTCAGCTGCTCTTTGTAAGGTGCAGACAGCAGGGGCTGACTATTTTTGTCTGGGACACCACTCACACAGGCAGGATAAATGAACCCTGTGCTATGAAAAGTTTCCTGCCAGAACCTCAGCTGCAAAAGCAGCTACATAACCTGCTCACTTCCCTGTGTTTCCAAAGATTTTAGGCAATCACAGAATGAGAGTGGAAGAAGAGAGCTACTTGTTCCTTTCTACCGCTACTTCTTTTCTGATACAAAATGTTAACAATAGCACCTTGCATGTAAAAGCCCTAAGGAATCTGGCCACTGTGCTAGGATTGTATAAACCAAAACCAGTTCTCACCCCAGATGTTTTACTGTCCTGTTCACTGCTGTCTCTCCTACTATTATCACAATAATTTTTTTCCCCAAAAAGTCCTAGCCTCTAAAGTCACAATTACTCAAAATTCATGATTTGCAGGTACCGAAACTTCTGTCCCTTTTCCCCAAAGTGTTACTGCTTTAACACAAGCAAAATCAAACTACTTAAATAATCATTGTTATCCCTCCACCATTCTTCCCTGCTGCTCTCCAATCATTTTTTTCTGTAACCTATGATAGTCATACCAGACTTCAGACCATACAGACTACAGTTCACCCAGACACTCATAAAGGATGGTTTCTTGTCTGGTCCCTTTTCTGAGTGAACAGGCAACTGCTGCCAGGCAAAATCTCCTAAGGCTTATCTCTGCCTCCTTCTCCTTCTGGAAGGAACTCATTCTGCTTCCTTGCTTCTAACCAGCTTTCACAGAACTTGAATATTTAAACTTTGTGGCAAATCAGGTTGAAATTACTGAATGCATTCAAAAGATGCCAGACTTGATCAAATAGATAGGCCATGTCAAAATTATGATATGCTATTTTCCTTAGGAAAACAAACACAAGTATTTCTAGATTGTTATTGTAGATAGGGAGGAAATATTTAAGCTCTGGCTACTCCATTTCAGACTAGGAACAAACCCACATTAGTACGGTAGCAAGGTTTTCCTAAGCATTCCTACTTCAAATGCCATTTTGAACAGAAATTTTTGTTTGGCTTTGTTTACTGCTTTCTCGTGCAATTGTATTGAAATATAATTTAAATCAAGTGACACTTGTGAAGTCTTGCTCTCCACGAAGAGCTGGAGTGACATTACACTTTGACAAGCCAAAAAGTTGAGTTGAGACGGGGTATGGGAGCAGCAGATGGCAACTTTATTTTGTAGTTAACAGATGAAGCTGCAAATAGGATTGGGACCAATAAAGAGCAAAGAATTCAGAATATAGTTATGTCTAAAAATAACCTTGCTTCAGGTTTTGAGGGCAGTAGGCATTCTCTGTGTAAGTTTTCTGGCAGTAGCAGTATGTGGATAAGGTTTGTGATGTGCCTCATTTGGTTATGGCAGACTAGCAGAGAGATAAACCACAGGTGACCTACTGGTATGCCATTAGATCTTAGGTTATGACTTGTATGAAACCTAAGGATTAGATGTAAGGCAGTTTTTAAATTGTAGGGAGTTATCACATGATAGTTTTGGTTTGTTTTAGCAAATGGCTGCTGTCCATGACTATCTTAAGTTAGGTAAGAACTAGAAGGAAGCAAAGACCTGAGAGTCAGTTTAAAGCTAATGAAGTAGCTGGGCTAGATCCTAAACCACGCCAGAGTGGGTTCAGCATTTTGGCTACTGGATTACTTTGGGATGGGACAGAGGATGAATCCAATGCACAGTGTATGTACAGTCAAGGTTTGGTAAATTAAGGAGCTCTGTGTTACAGTTGTGGTTGAATCAAATCAGTGCTGTGGGTGGAACAGGGATGCAATCCCTCTTTGGCATGAGAGGAGAGGCCATTAGGAAGTCTTGCACTAATAAGAAGCTTGGAGACAACACACTGTACCTGATTTTTCTCTAGTCTATCTGGCAAAGTTGCAAGTGCAGCTTGTGACTGGACTCAGCCCAACATTAGCCTTCAGACCAAGGGGTGACCACAGGCTAGCGAAAGTTAGGTGAGATTGCATTACCATAGGTAGAGGCTGGTGTGGAGGATTCCTGGCAAGGCATTGGCCAGAGCTGGCAGGCACTGCTGTCAGAGGGCAGCTCAGGGCTGGTGGGGCTGCAGGACAGCAAAGGTGTGCAGGCTAAAGTGATCTCTAAAGGGAGGAAATCCTGGAGCCTGACAGGCATGGCAGGCACTTTGCACAAGGTATAAGGCTGCAGTGGAAGGCTACAACAAATAATATGAGGCTCAGGCCCAGGAGGTGGTTTTCTTTCAACTATGGGCACTGGGTGGATTACAATTATATTGGCATGTGGGATTTTTTTCCTAAAATAGTGTTAGAGGCAGTAGGTGTCTGTGAGCAAGGGATACACTAGGAGTCAGTCAGTGTCTCAGCAACAGTGCTCAGGCAGTTTGGAGCTAGGCTTAAGACTAAATCCAGTAAATCAGTATATGAACTGCTCCCTCAAAATATTCAGCTTTATCTTTTTTTGCTGTTGTTTACCAATCCTCATGCAAATTCAAGCCACATTTATAGCAATACCTTAAACTATTTATCTTCCTGAACTCTAACTCATTCAAATTTGTTAAGAAGAAATAATCAGAATTGTATTCAGTGTTGTCTTTTGGCTTCAATCCTAATCCAATTCACAGGTGCCTGCCTGTATCAAGAGCTCTGAAAAGCTACTGTCCATTGTGCATCAGTACTAATTGCCATCTGAAGCTAAGTCTGAAGAAAAATGTTGTTAAGGTCTTCATGCCAAACAGTGCCATGGGTAAGTTTCATGCCAGCCAGCCTGGCCAATACCATTAAAACAAAGACAGAAGTTATATTTCTCCACTAAACACCTGCAATTACTTTATTGAATTCCAGTAGCTGCACATTATTCTTCAGCTTAACAGAGAAAAGCACAGAGACTTGGTAACACCAGCTCATATGAGGTGCAACCAGAGGTGCCTCACAGAGACTCTCAGGGACTGTCCTGAGGAGAGAGATCCTGTCTGCACCTCAGGAAACACTGAGGTTGCTGCATGTCTTCTCCTGAGCAACACTTCATGAAATGCCACTAGCTTCTGCATACGTTTGTGATGCTTTCATTAGCAGCAATAAATAAAACTACTAAAAAAGCAGAAAATAAAGTTGGCAATGGAAAGAGATATGCCTTTTCCACAAAAAACCATAAGGGCAAAAAGAGGAGAGAGACATTTGGATTTTCAGGTTTAATATTCCCTCTGGCCTTTCAGCTGAAGCATATGGAAGAAATAACTTGTTGGTTTTGTGCTAACTTTAATAATCAAATAACTCTTTATAATTTCTAACCAATATTCTTTCCCTTTGGAGTAACAATCAAATAATGCATGATACTCCGTTTACTTCCTGAGGAGACGAATAACAGCTCCCTCCTGTTATGACTGCATACAGATCCAGCCCCTCCTGCAAGTCCCCTGTGTCAGTCACCCCCCTCTTCCCACAAAGCCCTTGTGCCTACAGGGGTAATTACAACCATTCTGAATTTTTGATCTCTTGGCTTTTTTTTGTTTTCTTTTCCTTCTTTCCTGCTCCCATTTCTCTCCCCAGCCTTGCAATTCTCTGCAGGCTCTGAACAATGGATTAGCTGTTCCCTCTGGTAAAGTTTTCCAGAAATAGTTTTTAGAGTTTTGCCATATGTTTATCTTTCTTAATACTCTAGTGAGTAGCCCCCTCATGACTCACAGGCAAACAAAGGTCTTGAATGGTTTGTTTATTCTTCTCAGCTAGATGGCATTGCCTGGGGCAAGCCATGAGGGCAGCAGAGGATCTGAGGAGGTGCATACTGTTGCACATATTTCATTACAAGCAACTTCATATCTGCCTTGGCCCAGACTGCTATGAATCAGAATGAAGGCTGGAAAATCTAGCCACCCTCAGGTAGTCCCACTCTGATAATTGTCCCATGTGCCAGTGTGCTTCTGCATGTACACCCATTCCCATGTGAACCCACTGGTGGGAGAAGCAGAGGAGGAGGAGAGGGAGTCACCCTAAATAACCCAGATTCTAACCTTTTCCCACTAGGCTGTCTCCCATTTCTGACACAATCACTGAATAACCCTTGCCCGTCAGTGGTAAAGTATATTTTGGCTCACAAAGAACTAAGTCAAGAACAGTACTGGAGCCCAAGAATTCAGTATTAGATAAATAAACAAGTTTACCACTTCTGACAAAGACAAAAACATAACAGCCAGTCACAGAGTTAAATGCTCAGCAAAAACAAATGTGCCCAGAAGACCTGAGCTGTGGAGCTAGGCAATATTCTCCAGTGCTGAATATAAGACTAGGTCTCATGGCCAGAGCTGGATGTGCAAAGCGATGCAAAACATTCAGATATAAAACCTTAAATCACTTCAGAGGCTGAAGAAGAATTGATGAGGTTACTCAGTTGCCTGTCCCCTCAAGGGAAAGGATGAAGGTGAAAGAAGCTAAATGTGATCCAAGTAGGTACCTACCTAAGCAATCAGCTTTCTTGCACTTTTAAACACTCTGTGATCTCTAAGGGGATGGTGCTGGTCTGGCAGCTCTGATTAGGAACATCTGTGAGCTCTTGCTTTTACAGAGAAATTGTTGGAGGTTGGGCTATTGGGTTGGAGGATGCTATTTAGAGGTTTTCTTTTAGGGCTAAGAAACTTGAGACTTGTCCATTCAGTAACCCATACATCTAGTTGGGGCACACCGTGGCATGAATTAAGGTCATCGATTAAGATGGAAAAGTTACATGCATTGTATGATATTTTGACAATCTCTTCATGAGTAGATCTGGGAAGATGTGCTGGGTGAGATAGATGAGGCTGCTGGGATGCAGCTATTTCTTTACGCAAAGATGTAAAATAAAACTGTTAGAGGAAAATATCTGAAGTCTAGACCTACATAGCAGAGGTCCCAAAGTGTCTGTGGTCCTCATTTAGCAAAACTTGGAACTAAGGCAAGGATGACCAAGTGGCATAAGATCTCAGAAGCATTTTGCAGAGGTAAAAAATTATCAGATCACCAAAAGAAGAAGATTAATCAAAACTACTGCATTCTGAAAAGTCTTTGTGACTGAGAGGAACCTCAATGTCTAAAACGCAGGTTGGTACCAAGGTGTCCTACCTGGTATCCACCTCTTATTTCAGAATAACATGGGCCGCCTAAAAATATGACCTGTGACATATACCACAGAGCACTTAAAATGTCCCAGGTGACTCGGGCAGGCACTCGAGTGGGTCTCAAACTGCCTGTCACCCATGTAATCACGTAAAAGTCAAACTTGGTAAGCAAGGATGTCTGACCTTTCTGGAACACGGTGAAATGATGGAAGTTCGGTCGCTAAGGACTGCCTAGATTTCTGTTCTTCAGAAGGTCACAAACTGTCTCCAAATGCTTACTCACCATGGTGGGCTACCCCTGGAAGATCAGCAGATTAAAGGTTGGGAGACGCAGGAAATCAGTGAACTCCAGCAGGCTGTTGTAGTCAGCCCCATCCCCTTGCAGACAGGGACCTTCTGTTCAAAAGACTCTGCTGATCACAGCTGTGCAAATAGCAGGAGAAGGAAAGTCTTCTCAGAAGGGAGGATTTATGTCTTTCATTGGTCAAGCTTCATCAGAAATCTAGAGGAAGACCAGGACAGGTAGTGAGGCATAATATAATATATACACTTCAAGGTAGTATTTAGTGTATGAGATCTTTTTCTAAAGATTACAAAGGGATAGATAGTATCTTGAGTTTTCAGCATACCCTGGAAATATCGTCAAATTTTCAAGTTTTCAACACCAACAGTAAATGAAAGGTAAACTCCTTTTCTTAAAAGATAGGAAAGGGAGGTGAAGGCAGAAAGATATAACTGTTGGCGAGTATTTTGTTGCTTTCTCTGAGCAACCCTAATCGTCACAAGTCAAAATATTTTACAACAGGAAGGAAAGGATAACTTGTACACTGAGGTCTTTTATAAGAAAGGAAGTTCAGTCAGAGTGTGTGTTTCCTAAGCATGAGAGAAACAAATACATCCAGCATGAAAAAATGGAAAAACAAATAAAGTTTTCCAGGCACAGCTCACCTCACAAGGCAGGTAAAAGTCTGACAGGAAAAGGATGAGACAGAATTGCAGATGCTGGAGACCTAACACAGTATCTTTCTGTACAGAGTCATGTAAAATTCCACCAATACTCTGAAACGAAGGCACAAGGTCTGAGTCTTTCTGTTGACAAGCTTTTGGGCACGTATTTCTATCTTTTTAAAATATATTTATCTTCTACAACATACTACCATCATGTACTGCATTGTTTCATCTTATATGAATGGCCATGGGCTGTATTACCTTGGGAGGACCCTAACTGGTACACTGAAAAGGAAACAGGTCCCGGCCCATGTATTTGTAGGCTGCATTTTACTTATTTTAAGGCTACAAAATCAAGTGCTCTGTCTGAATCTTCTATAATAGGTATAATATTATACACTGTAATTTAGAGACAAAGACTCTACTGCAGTGTGATTCCTCTGTCCTTTTTTTTCAGCAGTGCTACATAAAAGGGAGTAAAAATATTATTTTATAAAGTATCACTCTATATCAATATCCATATCACAGCAAATCATGATCGTAATTGCATGAGGGTGCATGAGACGTGTTTGCTTCATAGGTTTTTGGTTATTTGTGTAAGCCATGAGAATCAGAGAGGATTCTGTTCTGTGTTTAGTAAATACGTAGCAATCTACTGTTTTGTGGAAGTATTCACCACTTCTGTTGATTTTTTTGCCCAGGCCTGTTTTTTGTAAATCTCACCATTCTATGTGACATTTTAAGTACACACCACAAGAGTTGATGGCTTCAGCTATGTAGTTGGAAACATTGAATAATTCATGCCTACATTCCTATATTTCCTGGAGTTTTTAGGCAGGATGGTTCAATACAAAAAATTTGAAATCCACATAGATACTCTGTCTACCCACAAATGGAATCAATCATAATAATTCATTTGCTTCTTATTTTATCACCAACAATAACCTTTGCCTTGACATCATACATGTAGAAAGAAAGGTTTTGTGAAGGCAATGATGCCTAGAGAGGCTACCTAGAACAGAGGCTAGACAGAGTTAAAGGAATAAAGAAGGCATTTATTAAAAGGTCTTCAAAGGATAACCCTTGGGCAGTACAAGAGCCCGGCCTGGTTCTGTTTCTGTTGAAGCAGGTGTAACTGTGATCAGTTCCTATCAGCTCCTTTATCTTTTATGTAAATCAGCTTAGTTTTCTTTATGAGACAAACTGATAACCATAGCACCAATAAATCAGCAGCATAGTTCTCTATCATGTGAATCAGAAATACTGAGAAGCACTGCATGGGATAAATGTAATTTCAGCTTCTTACACAGCCTATTCTTGTCTTTTGCTGAATGCCAGTTTTGACTTTCCATCTTCCTCTCATGCCTGGAAGTGTAGACACCTTGACTAGTTTGAGAAGGTTAACCTGAACAGCTGTCAGTTGCTTATTATGTTTAGAAATTGCTCCTTGAATTGTAGCTTACATCTGCCATGATGTTAAAACAGCATCATGATCACCTGAATTAATTTCCTAGCATCAGGTTATAAAGTGTCACATGGAGACTTCTCCACCAGAAAGAAAGGCTGAGATTGTCCCAAATAGCTTTTCATAAAAGAGATCTTCCCTTACTCAAAGTCTGCTGTACTGCTCAGTACCAGATTATATATATATCTGATGTATATTAATCATATTATATTCCTATTGTGCTATACTACAACAATCTAAAGTATTGTATTATATGCTATACAAAGAGCATTATGTATATGTTACATATTATTATTAATTAGGTACAATATATTAATATCCTAATACTCCTCTGTTAATGTGATTGTTGCCATATTAATTCCATACTTCTGTATATTATTATAGAGACTATGTACTAATTTATATACACATGTATGTATATCTATAGATGCACCTGTGTATACACACATTCACACAAATACCCAGGCTGTAGAAGTATTTACAGTATTTGCAGCAGTGAATGGAATGGTGGTATAAAATAACAGTGTCCACATGGCTCCAGGCTCCACCTTCTCACAACTGCTGCCATACAATTAACTCTGTCCTGACTGAAAACCAGGACACAAGTGATAATCTATTACTGTTTTGGATTATTACCCATGGCACCAGGCCAAGATGTGACATATTTTAGAGTCTGTCCAACCTTCAATCTCACTGTGGCAGTGAGAGTTAACCACCAGTTAACTCCTGGTTTGCCAGTGAGTGCCAAGGGCCACAAGCAGTCCCGGAGAGTGGGTGGAAGATGTGCAATGGTGAAGCAGAAGAGGGAAGGGAGCTGGTGAGCATGCTGGCACCTTCGCCTCATGTTACAATGAAGACTGTCAGTGCCAGGGGCTGGGACTCTATAGTCCAGCCCTGGTATTTCGAGGGACAGGCTGCTCACCCAACTGAGGGCCCTGGGAGTCAGTGCATCACCTTCCTGTCCCTCTGGATTTTCTCCTTTGCAGACACTTTCTGCGAGGCCTTGTAATTCCCTTACTTTCTCTGGGACTTTGGTCTCACTCATGACCCTGGGGCATCATGCAGTCTTATTTTGTTGTACATGTTTTTTTAGCACTGATGGAGATGTGATGTTTTCAGTCAGCAAAAGGTTACACCCATGTTATGGTGGCAGCAGAGGAAATTCCTTCCTGGCTTTTGGCCTGATATACCAACTAAATAATAAGTGTCTTCCGCTTGCTGTCTTTCAAGCTGCCTCTTGAAGGCAAGTGGCTGATTAGCATCTCAGCTCAAATAATGAGTCTTTTTCCCTGTCACCACAGTAACAGTGCCTCCCTTTCCTAGTCTTATATGTTATAAGGGGATAAATTTTGAATTGTCCCTTCCCTTGGATCTTCATCTGACAAATACCAGAGAGATATTTTCCTGCAGTGTGAACAGACTATTTTTTAAAAGCCATGTTTAGTTCCTCAACCAATGCAGACTTGTATAGTGTGGAAAATCCCATCATCTCTTACTTTCCTTCCAAAAGTCTCCTCTACACAAACTGTGAGGGAAAGTGATATCTAGGAAAAGGGAGGGCCTTGCTATTTTCTGGAAAAAAAACCTCTCTAAGTATTTTTCAGCATGTTTGTTAATAAGTGTATATTATGCAATGAATTAGGCCTCCCGTAACATTTTTTAAGGCAGCTGTAAGGCTTCACAGAATCATAAAAGTCATGGACTGATTAAATGATCTAAGACAATACACTCATTTTTCCATTCCTCTCCTGGTAAATGATTGTTCTCTGAGTGATGTTTTTCCAGTGCTCTTTCTCAGTTTTGTTTAAAGGAATTAGACAATAGGGGACTCTCATTGTTTTCTCAGTAGGTTATTTCCAGAGCCAGAAAATTCTCCATAGATATAATCAGCAAATGTTTTGTGCTATTATTGTATTTTCTTGTAGCTTGTGTTGTTAATTTTACTCATGCTCAAATCATATCTTTGTGCTGCTTACACTCTCAAAAGCCTGACAGGTTGTTTCTGTGCTGTATATATGTTCTCCCCAGTTATGTGCTGGTCTTAAGTGTGATCTATACCCTTTGCTTTCCTAGCATTAACTTGGATTTAAAAAATTGCCTCCAAAATAGTGATTTACAAATTCAAATTCCTCAAAATAAACTTTTCCTTTCTTTAATTTTTTTTCTACTGCTCTCCTTTTAATTCCTTCCAATTTTCTGGTTTTTCCCCACATTTTCTATGAATTGAATGTGATACTACAGGTTTAATGTATCTATATTTTTGCCTGGGAATAGATATTAATGTACCAGCTCCTCCTACTGAACTGGATGTTTTCAGGTACTTTGAGCTAAGAATACACAGAATGAAACTTTCTTATCTCAGAGACAAGCACCATAGTTTTTAAAAGGCTCTAGCACACCGTCATTCACATTTATAACTTGTAAAAGTCACAGGCAAAATATATAAAGATTGTTAATATTCATGCCAAAACTTAGACAACTTCTGCCTCTTGTCAATAGGTGTGGTGTTTAGTATGACCCACAAGCCACAAAAGCCTTGCAGATGATATGGCTTGGTTTGCAACACAAAACAAAGGCCTTTCTATTTACTTAATTTGACTGTGAGAAAGCAAACCTGTGGAAAACGCATCCTTACAGAGGTAAAATGTGACTATAAAAAGTATTCCTCTATTCTTAAATCTAAGTGAGTGACTCAATAGTCTTCCATTCCCATACTAATGTGATGAATGTCTAAAAAAACCTAAGATAATTATTGCTAAAACTTCATTGATTCAGAATGCACTGCAGATTTTTTCAGAGTACTGTGCAGAAGTGTTGTCTGACTACAGCACTAAGAAGTGCTGGATGTTACAAGTACCTAATGAGTATGGTATGCTAAAAGTACCTCAGTTCCATTACACTTGAGATAGTACTTGAAGTAATTTCCATTTGGCTGGCTCTCAAGTGTTTGCTGTCATCCCTTTCTGAACTACAGCTAAACAAAAAAGTAAGAAAGGCTCTTTTCAACATTGCATTCCACATTTCTCAGCTCAGATTTTCTCTTTCAAGATCCATATAATTCATTAGATTAAATGAAAGGAAAAAAACACTTTTCAAGATGATGCAGCCTGTGTTGCAGAGTAGGTCAGGGTAGTAGTCACAATCAGAGTGGAAAGGAAATTGGGTGACTCTCTTGCGCAAGGGCAGGGAGGATGAAGTGACGTGCCTTTACAGCATGGATATCTCAACATTGGCACTACATATGGCCACCAAGTCATAAAATCACTGGTACAACGTATTATCCCCTCTGTACAAGTGGAGAGAAGAGCCTATAGACAAAAAGGACATAACCAGGGGAAAGCTAGAATTGCATGATTCCAGCTTTGTGACACATCATGCCTTCTAATGCTAGTTTTGGCTGAGGTAGAGTTCATTTTCTTCATAGTAGTTCATATAGGGCTATATTTTGTATTTCTGATGAAAATGATGCTGATAATATAGAAATGTTTTCGTTATTGCCAAGCAGCACTTACACAGTTTCATGGCCTTTTCTACTTCTTATGCTATCGCACCAGTGAGGTGTCTGGGGATGCACAAGAAGCTGAAAGGAACAGAACTGGGGCAACTGACCCAAAGGGCAACTGACCCAAACTGACCAGAGGGATATTCCAGACAATATGGCTTCATGCTCAACATATAAACTGAGAAAAGAAAAATGAAGGGATGGTATGTTGAGAGTGATGATGTTTGTGTTTCCAAGTCACTGTTCTGTGTGATTGCTCTCCTGGAGATGATTGAACACCTGCAATCCTATGGGAAGTTGTGAATGAATGCCTTGTTTTGCTTTGCTTGTGTGCACAGCTTTTGCTTTACCTGTTAAACTGTCTTTATCTCAATCCATGAGTTTTCTCACTTCAACAATTTTCTTCCTCATCCCACCAGGAGTGGGTTCTAGAAGGTAATTTCTATGATCCTCCCTACAGCCAGTAAATAGGACATGACTTGATCTTTGAAATTATCTATACCCTTCTGTTTGTGTGGATGAGAAAGTATTTGCAGAGTCTTTCCTTCTGCACTTGTCAACACAGATTCTTAGACCAACAGACACCTCACAGAGAAGAGGGGCTGTGACAGGGGGTTAATAGGGGTAGGCAGTGGGCAGTCAGAACAGCTGTGTGCTCCTGTTCCTTTCCACACTGAAGTGCAGCTTTAAATATAAATACATAGATATAGCTGAATTTAATTAGAGAAAGTTTACTATGCTTATATGGTTTTTTGGCAAACCACTTTTCTAAGTAACGGGTTTACTGAAATTACTGTTTCATGAATCAACTCATTTAAATGTTTCTAAATGCCTGTTTAAAAGACTCCTGTGCCTTCATGGGCAAGTATGACTGTCTTCAAAAAACAATATTGCATGATCCACTGTGTCATGCAGAAGGAGAGGAGTTTCTGTTTGTTATTTTTAGGGGGAAGACTCTTCTGCACGTTGCAAAAGGATGGTATTTTGATTTGAGCCATGCAACAGGATGTCAGACATATTGCAAATTATTATTGGGTGTTACAAATTTATCAGGATTTTTTAAACTCTCTCATCTATCAACCAGTTGACAACATGCATAGGTGTACATTTTAGTTACACCTACACAGAAGTAAAAAATCTCCATTTGCCAGCAGGGTTTACTTCCATCCTATTTCTCAGGAGAAAAGCATGAATAGCATGCAGAGATGAAGTGTGTATCCCATGAGGCTTCCAGGAGAGTTTCCTTTCTGGGAGTTTCTTGAGGAGAATAGGAAGATAAAACTGGAGGATTTAGTGCTAGACACAACCATCAATGTACTTCCCCACACATGGATACAACACTAACCTGATTTGTTTGTGTTGGGCCAAATATCTCACCAGAAATTCATGATTTACAAACACTTGAATTTTCTCCCTGTTAAGTCCACATATTATAATAACATTAATAGTGAAAGGTATCTATCAGGTACACAGTCATAATGCCATTTTCTACTTTTAGGAATTAGTTGCTTTCTACAAAGAACTGGGAAAGAGGAATGAATTCCCCCAAAATGCTCTAATCCAGTAAGCATGAAGTCAGTAATCATTTATGCTTAGATTAGATTCTAACATCCAAACTACAAGGCTACCAAAACCCTAGGGATCTTCATATGTCAGATGAATCATGACTCCACTTATCATTCAGGAATGGAAAGAGCAAGTAATGACTTCATTCCAGTAGTAAATCCAAAACTAGTGCTCCAAGCCTTTGAACCCTGAGCAATGCCAGTGAGGCCCAGACAGTACATCTGGCCTTCAGAGTTTGGTCATATGTGTATGTGTGTGCAGTCATCCTCTTCTATTTCACGTAGCAGGATTGTCCTGCACACAAATCCAGAGCCAGGTGACCTGAGGGGAACTGTAGACCAAGTTATTTACACAGTATCCACATTTTGCTTGCTGAGCTGTAATGGTTTTAAAACCCTCTACTAAGGAGCACACTGTGTTCTCTGCTGTCTAAATGTGCTGGAAAACATGCTGTATGTGTTGCCTTACCAGGTTTTGGTGATGTGAGCTCCGTGCTGTCCTCCTGCAGGTGGACAATATGTAAGACTCTTTTAGAACAGTCCAGGCATGAGGTGGTAATCCCAGACTCAAAATCCTAGGGCAGGCAAAGATGCATAGTAGTCATTACTGGGAAGCTAAGAGGCAAATCTGGTGTAGTTTCATTACTTAAACAGATACTCAAATATTTGCTCTGAAGATCTCACCTTATTCATTGATGTTATACGTGGTTGGTAAGGGAAATGGTCATAAATTTGATACTCCATGGAAAATTGTGTCATTCCACAGAGATGTAAATTGTTCCTATCTCTAGTTTTAAAGGATATACAAAAAGGGAAAATAAGAATAGAACCTAATTTGCTCTGGGATCCACAAAAAGGAATAGGAATTTTACCATTACTACAGTGAGGCAAAGTTGTCTTTCAATATGAAATCTTTCTTACTACAGTGGGTTTTTCCTTTTTCACCTCTCTTACCAGCTAGTAAGCCTGTGATAGAAATACATTATATTCTGTTACTGAACTTTAGTTGCAACTAGTTATTTATTTTACTATGTTAGGGGATTGGCAAAGTCTTTTATTTTGAAGGCTTCCTCTTTCATTAAAATTGTGTATGAAGACCTGGTTCAGCAGAGTTTACCTACATGGTTTTGAAAATGACCAAACTCACAAATAATCATTGTGGTATATGGAACTGCAGAACAATTGTCAAGAGTGGTTCTCTTTAATATACAAACCTCTTCATTGATTGTACATGGAGGCGTCCCAAATTCTTTAAAAACTTTCTTTGAAAAGTATTGTCTATGAAAACATCTGTGATCAGGAAGCAGAATGAGGTCAGAGGAAAAGCTGTGACGAAAGTAAGCTCAGTGGGCATATTATTATCCAATCCAGACAACATGCTGGTGCTACAAAATAAATACCACCTTCAGGTAAGGAATCCTTCCCCAAAGGTCTTTGGTCAAGACCTGAGCTCAATTCAAACTTTCCTGGAGGTCCAAGAGAAACATTGCATTCTTCTTAGGTGTTTTCCTGTTTGTCTGCCTCTGTTCTCCTGAGGTGCAGCCTGAATTGAGTCACCCAGCCTTAGAATTCATAGAGGAAATTGCAGAATGAAATCATCACTGTTGCAGGGTCCTACCTTAATTTACAAACCTCAGAGGGTCCAACAGCAACTTTGAGTAGCCTGGCCCTTTAAACAGGGTCAGTATTGATCCTAATGCATGGGTTCCCATGAAACCAAGCAAACTGGCATTAAAAGTGAAGCAAGGCAGAGATGAGAGGCTTTGAGCTGCTTCTAAGCTAAAGCAGAGGCTCCTTGCTGGCACTGAGGCTGCCTGCAGCTGGAACTGATACATGGAGGAGTTTGTACCAAGGGGAGAATCGCTGAAGTTATAGGCTGGGAAAATAACACAAAAGGGGAAACCAAAGAGAAGTTCAGAGGGAAGAGACCAAAGTGCAACCAGCTTCAGGCTAATTTCAGACTGCAAAGGCTTTAGCTTCTCCTGAGTTTCAGCCATGATTAAGGACTAAAGAGGTTGAGCACTCTTTTAATCTATAGAGAAGAGTCACAAGGGACTGAAATCCCTGACATTTATGTCCACTGACATTTATGACACTAAACAAATGACCTGGAGCCAGGTATTTGAGATCATTCATCTCACCTGACCTCTCAAGGTGACTCTCCTGTTGTGTTCCTTCTTCTGATAAGCCCTTGCCATGAGAATAGTCTGTGGTCAGACACCCACTCCACTGGCTTTACATAGGCAGGCTCAGACCATCTCAGGTATGAAAGCTTAATTGTCCCAAAGACTTGCCCTGGTACAATCTGGAAGTGACACACAATTTGAGTACAGTCACAGGGGCGTTTTCAAAGCCTCAAAGGTTATTTGCTCTGTATAATTCATCTCCCACTGGGATTTCAGTGGTTCCTGGGTTTAGTCATCAACCTATTTGGTGTAGAAAGGCCTAAGGAAAATGGGATACACAAGAAGTCCTCAGCATTCCCCTAGACCTACTTCTATTCAAAGAAATGTCTGCAGTGTTCAAGAAAGTGCTGGGCATTTCCAAAGGTCCTTCTTCAATCCCACTTTTGTGACGTTGGGATAAGATATTTTTCTTTATTGAACTTGATCTTTCCCACACGGTTTTGTCAATGGTGAACAATATTAAGAGAGTTTCTTACCTCAGACTTTTAGGACATTTTTAACCTAGTTACCTGAAGGAATTAGTTCTATATGTTTTTCCTCTCTGAAAAAACAAACAAAAAAAGACCCCCAAAATTGTACATAATGATAACCTGAAAAACTTGCAAAGTATAAAAATCAGATTTACAAGCAATTCTAAACAAGTGCCACTTCAATATATTTTTATTCCTTTAATGAGCTCGTTTTTCAATGACTTTTCTTATCTGTTATTCCTGAAGGGTCCTTGGCGTTCCTTGCATTTTTTTCCCTTTTGCTTTCAGCTGCTTGGTAGTGCCCTTTCTACTTCAGTCTTTCATTGAGATGCTAAGTTGAGTGACATACTTTAATTAGGTGACATTTGTTGCTAAGGAGACATGCTTATTTAGACTAAATAAGAGTAGGTTACTTTTTAAAATTCAAATGCACTATAAATGGTACCTTTATGTGTGGAAGGGGACAAGAGTTTTATAGGAGAGGTCATTAGCATATTTCTTTTTTTCTTTTGGAAAGAAACTTACAACAGCTTTTTTTTTTTTTTTTTTTTTTTTTTTTTTCTGTTCAACATAGCTCCAGTCTTGCCAGTCAGCCATGTTAATGAAATATTTTTCATAATTAAGCAGTGAAACCTGGTAGTACTTGGCAAGTGCTTTGATTTAAATCCTCTTGGAGTCAATGTTGCATTGGTATACGAAGGTGTATGCTTCTAGGATGCTTATTTTGGCTTTTTGTTAGTCCTAATTCTAGTAATGATAATATCTAAAATAAGTAATAGTACATTTTCAGAGTACCCAGTGTGATAAGGTCTTGTCTGAATTCCCCCATTGGAAAAAGGAGTAACAGATGGAGGACATACAATATTAATTATGGGAACGTGTATAGGAGTTGGTAGCTGCAGTAAGATTAAACCATCAAAGTTGGTTTCACATATCAACTCAAAGTCCACAGGGATGTTCATCTGTTTCAAACTGAATCATTAAGAACTTCCTCGAATTAAAAAAAAAAAAAAAATGTATAAGAGAGCCAAAAGGATTAAAAGAGCAAAGAGGAGCAAAGAGGAGCAAAGA
>VXBB01013349.1:8500-38595 GCA_013399915.1 Illadopsis cleaveri | reverse complement strand
TCAGCTCATCCCCCCGGGCTTCCCAGGAGGGTGGGTGGGTTCGGGGGTGCCCCACTCCACATCCCTTTGGGAAATACCCTGGGCATGGGGCCCCCCCACCCTGCACACCCCACAAGGAGAGCCCCACGAGCTTGGGGGAGGGGGGCACCAATCCTGCAGGGATTTGGGAAGGGAAGAAGCTCCACAGCGGGTCCCTGAGCTCGGGCTGTGTGCGGGGCTGTTTTCCTGGCGCTGTTTTCCAGCCCAGAGCCCGGGATGGGGACGCAGAGCCCCGGAGAGGAGCGCTGAGCTCAGCAGTCCGCAGATACCTCGTGGAATGCGGCTTTAATTGTTGTTTACTTTGCTTTGTTCGCTGCGTTCTTCATTTTGCTCTTTGGGCGATGCGGGAGTTCGGGGAGAGCGATGGGAGGAGCAGGAGCTGGCGGAAAACAGGAGATTGCTCGACAGAAATTGTAATAAGGCTTAATTCCTCCACGGGAGAGGGCAGGCAGGAGGAACAAAACATCCTCGGAGGCAGCAGTCAGCTGAAAATATTCTAATAGCTCTGTTAAACATGCAAAGGAGGAACCACGGCAGACCCCAGGTGAAGAGAGGGGGCCACAACCTGCAGGGTGGTGCCTGGCGGGGGCTGTCACTCCTCTGGGACAGGGACAGGAGCCCAGGAAGGGCTGGAGCTGTGTCAGGGCTTGGGATGGAGCTCAGGGAAAGGTTCTTCCCCCCGAGGCTGCTGGGGCACTGCCCAGGCTCCCCAGGGAATGGTCCCAGCCCCAAGGCTGCCAGAGCTCCAGGAGCGTTTGGACAACGCTCTCAGGGGTGCTCAGGGTGGGATTGTTGGGGTGTCTGTGCAGGGACAGGGGCTGGACTGATGGTCCTTGTGGGTCCCTTCCCACTCAGGATATTCTGGGATTCCATAATTTTATTTAGCAGCATTCCCTGGGCCAGCTCAGAGGTCCCACTGGTTCTGTGGAAGTCGCTCTCCTCCCATCTCCAGGAGTTCCAAGGCACATTGTGCTGCTGCAGAGGATCTTGCTGTGCTCCAGCCTTACCCTTGCTGTGCTCAGTGCTGCTGCCATGGGGACACAGCTGTCACTGGAGCCACCTGACCAAGGACACGGTCATGCTGGCTGAGTGCCAGGGACACTCCAGTCCCTTTCCCCTGGAGGGTGGGATGGTGACCTGGCTGCCAAGGGCAAATCCTGCCTGGAAATTGTCCCCAGGGAGGGTGTGGGGACTGTTCCAGAGCTCAGGTGGCCCAGCCAGCTCCTGGAGCAGCCAGGACATGGGTGCCAAAGCAGGGCCACCCCTCTCTCCCTCCTTCACTCTCCCTCTCCCTGTTCCCCTTCCATGGGACCTTTAAGGGCAGGAATCCCCATGTGAAGGCCCTTCCCAAGTGAGCAGTGAGGAGAGCCAGCAGGGACTCATCCCTGGTGCCTTTTGGGGCGACCTAAAAACAGAGGCCAGGCAAAATTCAGGGAATAAAAAGCAGTTTATTTATATTTATGAAGGGCCTTCAGGTACGTTTGGGGCAGATGAAGCCCCCAGGGGCTGCACCCAGAAATGGACAGTGAGTCATGGGCTTTCACACTTTTATAAGTTTGGTCCATTTGCATATTGGGGGTTAACCTTCCAATTACAGCTTCAGGTAATGAAGCCATTTACCCCAAATTTGCTGCTCTCCCCTCCCCCTCCAACTAATTTTTTACATTTCTCAGGGCCTGAGACAGTGAGGTGTCCTTGATTCCCAGGCCTGGAGAGGAATTGTTGTGTCTGACCAAAATGGGGAAGCAGCAGCTCACACTGTGTGTGGGGTTTAGAGTTCTACACTAAAGAACTGCAGGATTAGAAATAAATTGAAAATATAAAAGCTGAAATCCTAAAGCATCATCCCACATGGAGCAGTGTGACCATGGGAGCCGAGTCCTGGACCCCACGGGCAGCCCCTGCTCTCAGTGGTGGCTGCTGAGCTCACCCTGCTCTTCCCAGAGCTTCTCCAGGGGCTTGCCCAGGCATCCTGCTCCACAAAATGCCTCCAAGCTGCTGAATTCCCCTCTCGTGTCTCCTCCTGTTCCTCCCTCTCCCAGCTTTGCTCTCTCTTCCCCCCAGCTGCACTCCCAGGCACAGCTGCTCCCCCCCTCCCCTCCCTCTGCCCCTTTGATGTTCTGGATTGAGTTTCAAGCTTTGCACATTCCCATTCCTCCCATCCAAGGTGCTGCCCAGCTCTGGCACAGGGATCAGGGCTCTGGGTGGTGCCTGCAGGAGGGAACTGCCACAGCTCAGGCACCTCTGCCAGGGCCCTGCTGGCTCTCCTGGGATGCTCAGTAAAGGCAGCAAACGCCACCAGCCACACCAGGATTTGATAAAATCCAGTGGCAGGAGGCAGGGAATGCTCTGCTGGACCCACATCCTGCTCCCAGGCACTTTATCTGGATATCCAGGTGCTGCTCCTGGGGTGCTGCTTTGGCAAAGGTTGTTGGAAAATAGAGGAAATGCAGAAATTTCAGCTGTAACTTGAAGATCCTTCTCCTTCATCCTCACACTGCTGTCATCACCTTGGCTGGGAAGGATTTGGTATCACCATGCTCAGGCACACAGGAATGTTTTCCCTGGCCCAGTAACTTGGTTGTTCTGCTCTGGCAGCTGAAAAAGGAAAGGAGCTCTTACCTTGGAAAGGTAACTCAGGAGCTGCTGCCTCAGTTTCCCTGTAGGTAAAGTGGGCAGAAGGGTTTTAAGACCTGTGAAGTGCCAGGAGTGACCCAGATAAGAACAAATCCCTTTGTTTCCTTCCCTGTCACGTCCAGCCCACGTCCCCAGGCTGNTGGAAAGGTAACTCAGGAGCTGCTGCCTCAGTTTCCCTGTAGGTAAAGTGGGCAGAAGGGTTTTACACTTGTGAAGTGCCAGGAGTGACCCAGATAAGAACAAATCCCTTTGTTTCCTTCCCTGTCACGTCCAGCCCACGTCCCCAGGCTGTGCAGGAGGGACAGTGTCCCCCCCAGGGGTCCGTGTCCAGCTCCAGGGCCTGGCTGCCTCCTCCAGGGGCATCCTCCTGGTTTTCCACGCCTTTTCTCTGCTTGGCTCCTTCCCCAGGGGGTGTCAAGGCCTGTTCCCTCAACTGCCTGGCCGAGGGCTTCAACTTCTACACGGAGCGGGCGGCGGCCGTGGTGGACGGGACCCCCTGCAGGCAGGACAGCAACGACATCTGTGTCAACGGGGAGTGCAAGGTGGGACACCTGGGGGGACAGGGACAGGCCCTGGGCAGGGGGGGACAAGGGCAGACCCCTGGGGGGGGCAAGGAGAGACTCCCCTGAGCAGGAGGGANCTGCCATGGCAGGGGGTGGAATCTGGAACAGGGTGGTCTTCAAGGACCCTTCCAACCCAAACCATTCCGTAATTCCATGATTTCTCTGCCTGGACACCCAGTGGGAGCAGGAACATTCCCACCCTGGGCTTGTGCCCATCCCCTCTGCAGGCATTCCCTGCCTGTGGATCTCTGCACTCCCAGCCTGTGCAGCCCCAGCCCCTTTGATGTCTGCAATGGGATCTGCGGGGAGCTGTAGAAGTTAATTATAAGAAAGTGCAGTGGGAATGGCCAGCAGGCAGGCAGGCAGACAGAGTGTCTGTCTCCCTTCCTGTGTCTCTGGGATCTTTTTGTCTCCATGGGGCTGAACACGCTGTGGAACAAAGGGGGATTGCACCCCAGGGAGGCACAGCCGTGCTGGTGACCCTTGTGCCACCCCACGGGCAGTGACAGAGGGACAGAGGCCACGAGGATACATGAGCTGCAGGGACAGGGCTTCCCTTGGGCTCCACACAGGCATCCCCAACCTCTGCTTTATCCAGGATTCCTGCCTGCACCCTCCCAGCCTTGCAGAGACACTCCCAGCAGAGGGGTGGCAGAGGTGACACTGCTGAGGTGTCCAGGGCAGTGAGGGGCCCTGGGATCTGCAGGGCAGCTGTGGGAATGATCCCCAGGGCAGTGAGGGGCCCTGGGGTCTGCAGGGTAGCTGTGGGAATGATCCCCAGGGCAGTGAGGGGCCCTGGGGTCTGCAGGGCAGCTGTGGGAATGATCCCCAGGGCAGTGAGGGGCCCTGGGGTCTGCAGGGCAGCTGTGGGGATGATCCCCAGGGCAGTGAGGGGCCCTGGGATCTGCAGGGCAGCTGTGGGGAGGGCAGGGCCCCTCCAGGCTGCCCCATTCCTGCTGCTCTCCCCCGCAGCACGTGGGCTGTGACCGGGTGCTGGGCTCTGACTCCAAGGAGGACAAGTGCCGGGTGTGTGGGGGAGATGGCAGCTCCTGTGAGACCATCGAGGGAGTCTTCAACCACTCCCTGCCCGAGGGAGGTAGGGAACAAACACCCTGCTCACCCTCAATCCCTCCTCGACCTCACCTGGCCCTGGGGACAGGCAGGGATTATCCCAGAGCAGCATCCCGAGGGGTAGGAGCAGGCTAGGAGGCAGCAAATCCCTCCTGCCCAGCAGCCAAGCCATGCCCCAGCCTCCACTGGTGCCCAAATCTCTGACACAGAGCTCTGAGCTCCTTCCCTGCTCCCCAGCTCACACTGCCCCAGAGCCAGGGTTGATCCCAGCTCCAGAGCACGTTCCCAGCACAGCCAGTCCCATCACAGTGCACACCCACTCCATCTTGGTGCCCAAAATGCTTTTCCCATCATTTCCCCATGGATAAGGGGTTGGCTCACACTCCAGCCAGCCCAGGGCAGCTCTGGTTCTGGGGCTGGAGGCTGAGCATTCCCCCTCAGCAGCCCCTGGTTGTCCCACAGGGTACGAGGAGGTGATCCAGATCCCCAAGGGCTCTGTCCACATCGACATCCGGGAGCTGAACCTCTCCATCAACTACCTGGGTGAGACAGGGCTGGGGCTCTGAAATCCCAGCCAGGCCCTGCCATTCCCCTGGGATTCACAGGGGCTGGGAAAGGCCTGGCAGGCAGAACTTCCCACTGCAGCTGGGAATGGGCTGGGGGGTCCCAGGCTGGGGTTTGGGGGCAGGGGAAGGCAGCAGGGCAGTGTGTCCCAGGCCAGCATGGGCAGTGCGTCCCCCAGTGTCCCTGTCCTGTGCTAGCACCACAACCCTGAGCAAACCCCACATCCTGCAGCTCCTGGCACTGCCTGTGGCTCCCTGGCATTCTCCCTCTGCCATCCTGGGGATCAGAAACGCTCACTTTTCCCTCGGGCTTAGTTTTCCAGCCTTGCTCAGTGCCACTTTCACAACGAGGATTTTCTTTCCCCTTTTTTCCTCCCTGTCCTCCGAGCGATGCAGGGCCGGGCAGAGCAGGGCAGGGCAGGGCAGGGTGCTCACCCTGGCTCACTGCCGGGTGCCTGCAGGAGCCAGCAGGATTCTCCTGGCTGCATCCCTCTAATCCAGCTCCCTTTGCTGGGGTCGGAGGTGCCCCCATCCCTTCCTGCCCAGTGCCTGGGGACTCCTCGTGTCTGGATTTCTGCTCTCTGAGGGACCGCTGTCCCCAGGCTCTGCCGCTCTGGGGTCTCTCCTGGCATCCCAGACGGAGGGAGCATCCATCCTCCAGCCTCCCCATCGCAGGGATCCTCCCCGTCCCGAGGGCAGTGTCCCGCAGTGTCGGGGAGCGGAGGGACGGAGGGGAAGGAGCGAGCGGTCCGATCCCCCTCTAGCGACTCTGCCGGGCAACCACAGCCCGGCTCCGGGCCCCAGGAGCTCCCGCAGCCCCAGGAGCTCCAGCAGCCCCGGCCCGGTTTGCTGAGCTGGGTTGGAGCCTGGCTTCGTGGCCGCAGCTCGTTCCCAGCACAGCTGAGCTCCCCGCGCCCGCAGGGAGGTGCTGGGCGGGCTGAGGCCGCACCCTGGGGACACTGATCCCACCCTGCTGGTGGCTCTGTGTGACCCTGAGCCAGCCCCCTCCCTGTGGGACAAGGCTGATGCCATTTCCCTGGGCCAGCCCCCCTCCCTGTGGGACAAGGCTGATGCCATTTCCCTGGGCCAGCCCCCTCGCTGTGGGACAAGGCTGATGCCATTTTCCTGAGCCAGCCCCCTCGCTGTGGGACGAGGCTGATGCCATTTCCCTGGGCCAGCCCCCCTCCCTGTGGGACAAGGCTGATGCCGTTTTCCCTCTGTCCTGGCGATGCTCTGAGCCCGGCAGGTGAGGAGCACCTGGCTGAAGCTGAAGTGGGCCCAGGTGCTCCCAGCCTCAGTGCTGAGCTCCCTCCCCTGCCCTGGCAGCGCTGCGAGGGGAGAGTGGGGAATATTTCATCAACGGGAGGCTCTCCATCGATCCCCCCCGGCGCTTCGACATCGCCGGCACCACCTTCCACTACAGGAGGTCCCCTGAGGAGCCCGAGTCCCTGGAGGCTTTGGGACCCACCAACGTCACCCTCTTTGTCATGGTTGGTAACTTCACACCCCTCCCAATGTGGTGTTGGTTGGGATAGAGGGACCTTGCCATGGCTGTGTGGGGATTTGAGGTGATCAGCCCCTGGTGGGGCTGTTGGGAGTAAAGGGGCACAGACCACAGGTAAATTTGGCTAAATTCACACAATCACAGAATTAATTAAAAGCCCTTTGAGAGCATCGAGTCCAACCTGTGCCCTGACACCACCTTGTCAGCCAGACCATGGCACCAAGTGCCACATCCAGTCTTTGAGAGGTCACTCCAGGAGGGACAGGAGCCCATGATCCCTGCCTTAGAAGGCCAGTCCTTTATCCACTGGGCATTCCCACATCTCCTTCCCTTATTCCCAGGTCTCCCGCCCTAATCTGTCAGGTTTGGGATGATTCCATCCTTAAGTGCCTGGGGGCTCATTCTCTGATCGAGCACCACTGTCACCACTGGTGGCTGGGAGGGGCAGGAAAGGGGCCAGGGGAAGATTCCAGCTGCCCTGGACATTAGAGAGGCTGTGGGATGTCACCTGGGTGGTCACTGTGGTGCCACTGATGTCCCAGGGGTGCCTTTCCCGTTGGTGCATGTCGGATTATACCTTCTTTTGACTCAGAGATGGGGCGACTGAGAGNTGATGTCCCAGGGGTGCCTTTCCCCCTGGTGTGTGTTGGATTATACCTTTTTTTGACTCAGAGATGGGGCGACTGAGAGGTGTTTTAAAAAGTTTTATTCTATTTTTAGTCTCATGTGAAGGGTGAGACAAGATAGATGTTACAATTCACGCTATTAAATTAGAAGTCAAACTATTTCCTAATTACAATGTGTTATAAGCGTTCCTTGGCCTATTAGTTTTTTTGCCACACAGTGCCGTTAATGCCTTAAAGCCAATCATTTAAAATCACCTCTCCTGGGTGATTTTTGATTCTCTACAAATCTGTTTCCCACAGGTGCTGGTGCGGGCGGAGCCGCAGGGGATCCGCTACAAGTTCAACGCCCCGGTGGGCAGGGACGGCTCCAGCCAGTACTCCTGGCACTACACCCCATGGAGCAAGTGCTCCGTGCTGTGTGCAGGGGGTGAGCTTCCGTGCTGGGCTGGGCTGGGGGGACATGTGGGACCCCTCCCTGTGCTGTGCCTGGGCCTCTGGTGGGCTCTGAGGAGATCTGGAGTCTCTCTACACGGCCCCACCCCGCTCTCAGCCATGGGAGAGTCACACACCTGGGTGCCATCTTCAGCTGGGCCACAGGTGTGGGTGCAAGGACCTTAAAGATCAAATTTTTCTACCCCCTGCCAAAGACAGGGACACCTCCCACTGTCCCAGGCTGCTCCAAGCCCTGTCCAGCCTGGCCTTGGACACTGCCAGGGATCCAGGGGCAGCCACAGCTGCTCTGGGCACCCCGTGCCAGGGCCTCCCCATCCTCACAGGGAACAATTCCTTCCCAATATCCCATCTAGCCCAGCCCTCTGGCAGGGGAAGCCATTCCCTGTGTCCTGTCCCTCTCCACTTCTTTTTAAACCCATTTACTTGTGCAGTGCATGCAATCACAGAATGGCTTTAGCTTGGGAGGGACCTTAAAGCTGATCCACTGCCACCCCTGCCATGGGCAGGGACACCTTCCACTGTCCCAGGGTGCTCCAAGCCCTGTCCAGCCTGGCGTTGGACACTGCCAGGGATGGAGCAAGGACAGGTTGGCTGATCACAACAGCCCCTGTGGCCTCAGATCTACAGTCTGTGAACTGAAACACTCCTGGTGCTGCCCTGAATCCTTGGGCTGAATCCCAAGGGGATTGAGACACAAGTTTGGGCCGTGTCTCAGGACTTTGGAGAGCCTGGTTGGGAGGGGCTGAGCTGGTGTTCAGAAGAGAATGGCCCAATAATGTTCTGTTTAAAGCTCAGGGTTGTCTTCCATGGCAGACATTGATCAAGTGTTGTCCTTCCTTGTTCTGTTATTCCCAAGTGCTGCCCAGAAGGGCCAGGGTTAGAACAGGCTCATTTGAGCACAAGATCCCCTGGCTAATGAGGTCTAGAATCCCACAAGCATTGAGGCTGGAAAACCCTCCAGGGCCACTGAGGCCAACCTGTGCCTGATCCCCACCTTGTCACCCAGAATGCCACATCCAGGCACTGGCACCATCATTCCACACCATCCATTTTTTCTGGAGATGTCAGAGAAGCCCTTGGTTGTGAATGGAGTAGTAAGTTCAGGCTCCATGTGCAGGGATAAGTGGTGTCACATCACCCTGTGGGAGCAGAGCTGTGGGGCTGGGACTCACAGCCTGGCCCTGCTCCAGCTTCAGCCTCTTCCTCCCTTTGCCCTTTCCCTCTTTTCCCTGGGCAGGCAGCCAGATCCAGTCTGTGGTGTGCAGGAAGCTCTCTGATGGCTCCACTGTCCCCAGCCATTTCTGCAGTGCTGACACCAAAGTGCCCGAGCGGCAGAGGAGCTGCAACACCGAGCCCTGTCCCCCGGCGTGAGTACCTGGGCAGGGAGCCAGGGGGGGAAACAAGGCTGGAGGAGAGTGAAATTCCCCCCGGCTGCCATTCCCAAGTCACAGCCCCCACCGGTGACACTGCCTGGCTGGAGCAGCTCTGTTGGGGAATAGGGTTTCTCCTCTGTGTCCCAGGTATTCAGTGAGTCCCTCAGGAATTGTCCCAGCTCCTCTCCTGAAGGGGAAAGGCAGATGTGCAGGAACTCTGTGGTTCAGCCACAGCTGCCTGGGAGGCCGTGGCTGGAGCAGGACCAGGGCTGTGTGCAGGAGTGTGGGGACAAGGCCAGCCCAGCGTGTCCCTCCAAGCTCTGCTGTTGATCCATCTCCAGCTGGGCCATTGGGAACTGGTCCGAGTGCAGCCGGAGCTGCAACGAGGGCGTCCGGACCCGCAGCGTCTTCTGCAAGAGGAAGATCTCTGCCAGCGAGGAGAAAACCCTGGATGATGCCTCCTGCTCCCAGCCACGGCCAAAGATGCTGGAGCCCTGCAACAACCAAACGTGTCCTCCAGAGTGGGTGGCCCTGGACTGGTCGGAGGTGAGTGCCAAAGGAGGGACACGGAGCTGGGGAAGGCTCTGAGGAGAGGCTGAGGGCACTTGGCTCCTTCAGCTGGAGCAGAGGAGACTCANCAGGATATTCTGATTCTGTGATTGATGTCATCCCTCACGTCCCGAGGGCGCTGCTCTGTAGGACAGTGAGGCCAGTCACCAGTGATGGCCATGGAGAGCAGTGTGGGAATGTTGTAGCTCAGGAGCCAGGAAAGATGGGATCAGCACGGGGGGAGCTCGAGCTGCCTGTGTCCCCTCCTTGCCCTGACCGTGTCCCCTGTGTCCCCTGTGTCCCCTGTCCCTGCAGTGCACCCCGAGCTGCGGGCCCGGCTTCCGTCACCGCATCGTCCTGTGCAAGAGCGGCGACCACAGCGTGACCCTGCCCACGTCCCAGTGCCACGAGGCCGCCAAGCCCCCCACCAGCATGAGGTGCAACCTGCGGCGCTGTCCCCCGCCCCGCTGGGTCACCGGCGAGTGGGGAGAGGTAGGGACAGCCCCACCCACAGGGGGACTGCAGGAGGAGCCTCCCCGGCCCTTCAAATCCTGTAGTGCAGGAGGCTTTTACTGTGTGGCCACCACAACTATCCAGCAGGACCCTGTGGCAGTGTTCTTTGCCCCCTTCTTGGCTCGTTTGTGATGTGACCCAAGGGCAGAGGTGTGTCCCAGGACCCCACAGAAGTCATTGAAGAGTCCCTGTGGGTGGCTGGGGGTCAGCAGGGCAGTGGCTGCAGAGGTGGGCTGACCCTACTGCCAAGCAGGGCCACTGCTGATCCCCCCCAGAGCGCAGTGGGGTGGCCCTGACAGTCCTCCCTGCCTCCAGAACCCCTCAAGCTGGGGGGTGACATCGGGGTGCGGGAGGCCTGGGAAAGGCCAGTGATTTAGTGGTGGGTGAGGGATCCTCCCTGAGCCCTGGAGAATCAAACCAAACTTTTTTGGGATGCAGGGCCACAGCACTCAGTCATGCCAGGGAGTCCTGGCTGGGCAGGGAAGGGACAACCACCTCCAGCACCCTTTGCACCCCTAACCCCCATCTGTGCCCACGGCTGGCATGTTCCTCAAGCTGTAGTGGCCACAGCAGCTCCCCCTGTGCTGTCCCCACAGTGCTCTGCCCAGTGTGGCCTCGGGCAGCAGAGAAGATCCGTCCAGTGCCTGGCTCACACCGGGCAGCCGTCCATGGACTGTGTGGAGGCCCTGCAGCCCCCCGGGATGCAGCAGTGCGAGACCAAGTGCGAGTCGGGGCCCACGGACAACCCTGAAGGTGAGGGGTCTCTGGGGAGGGGACACGTGTCCCGCTGGGGACAGGGATACTGGAGCCAGCACAGCACCAGCTGGGCTCTGCAGCGGGGAAACCCCATCCATGGAAGTGTCCAAGGCCAGGTTGGATACTGGGGCTTGGAGCAACCAAGACAGTGGGAAATGTCCCTGCCCATCGCAGGGGGTGGCACTGGATGGGCTTTAAGGGCCCTTCCAACCCAAATTTTCAACTCTGTTGAAAATGTGACCATTCTATGGCTCTGATCCCCTCTGGTCCCAACCTGGTGTGCCTTGACCCCGAGAAATGAAGGAACCACACCGTGAAAAACACAGGAACTGCACTTTGGCAAAGAGAGGTTTTACTTAGTGAGGTCCTCAGCAGCTTCTTCATCATGGCTGCATCTTTCAGCTTCCTGGCAACCCCTCCCCAGGATCTCCTGAGCCCGGCTGTGACCCTGCTCCCCCTCTCTGTGTCCCCTGCAGAGTGCAAGGATGTGAACAAGGTGGCCTACTGCCCGCTCGTCCTCAAGTTCAAGTTCTGCAGCCGGACCTACTTCCGACAGATGTGCTGTAAAACGGATGGGCTCCACTAGGACACAGTGGGACACAGCGGGACCCCCGTGGCAAAACTGGAAGGCCAAAGCTCCACGGGAGGGCTCCGAGCCGGGCCCTCCCTGCCCGCCCTGGGAATCTCCCCTGGCTCCCACAGACTCCGGCCACGCTTCCAGCAGGAGCCAAACCATCCCCCAAACCCATCCCCACAGAGCCCCTTGGCCCCTGGGCTTCACCGTGCAGGTTCCCAGTTAAACCACTGCAGCCCCAGTTGGATGAGCGCTGGGAGAGGGGGGAGCTGGGCAGAGCAGGGACTTTACTTGAAATTCTGATGTTGTTATTTATTAGTAGCGGAGCCAGGTCCCGCAGGCGCCACTGAGGGAGGCGGCACCGCTGGCCCAGCTCCTGCCTCATCCTGCTCCATGTCCCCAGGGCATCATCACGGGCCTGGAGCACTCCCGGGGCTGCTGCCCTTCCCCCGGGATCCCGGGGGACACAGGGAGGAGGGTTCAGGTGCCTCGGGGGACCAGCGTGGCTTGTGGCTCCTGGGCAGTGGATGAAGAGGAGCTGCTGTGGGGAGTGGGGCTGGAGCAGGGATTTTGTCTCCTTGGTTTGCACCCTGTCACCTCGGGACTGGCAGCAGGGGACAGGGAGGAGGTCACCCCATGAGCAGGGGGTGACACCAGTTTAACTGGGAGAGGGGGTTCTCCAAACTCCCGTAGTGCCCAACTGGGATTGGGGTGTTCCCCTATCAGTCCTTAACGCCCTTGTCACTTTTAGGACCTGTTTTTCTCCCTTAGAGCTGAGGTGGGGGCAGAGGCGTGCTTGGGGTTCCAATCCCATGGGCATCGAGGCCGTGCCAGGCTCAGGGAGCAAAGCNTTTAGGACCAGTTTTTCTCCCTTAGAGCTGAGGTGGGGGCAGAGGCGTGCTTGGGGTTCCAATCCTTCCATGGGCATCGAGGCTGTGCCAGGCTCAGGGAGCAGAGGAGGACACAGGACACAAAACTCCTGTCACAGTGTCCCTGCCCAGAGATCCCCTCAGCCTCTGCAGCGGCCTCACTTCCAAAGGTGCTTGACTTCCAAAGGTGCTTTGCCTCCGAAAGGTGCTTTGCCTTCAAAGGCAGCCTGGCCACGTGTGGCTGTGGCCTCGAGGTGCCAGTCCCAGTGCCACCCACTCCTCTGCCCACAGGAGGCCTCCAGTGATGGGAAAAGAGCAGGCTTGAAATTCCTCCTTTGGTCACCTCGTGGCCAAACCTGGGCCAGTCTCTCCACGGGCAGCCTGTGGAGGAGACCTGACTTCAACTCTCCAAAGCATGTGCCTTCTGTTAGCATTGTAATTGTCGTTATTATGATTATTTTCAGGCCTTTCCACATCACAGCGATGGGAAACCTTTGTCCAAAGGCGTGTTTTGTCCCCTTGGGGCCACCCCCACGGTGCAGGGAGGGAACAGCCCCCTTCCCCCAGAGCAGAGCCCCCGTGTGTTCCTCTCCCAGCTGTGTTTTTGTGTCCGCCTGCTCCTCAGCCGATCGCAGCTTCTCTGGTGCTCAGCAAACCTCCTTTCTCTCCCTTCCTGGTGCCATGCTCCGTTCTGACGTTTTTTTGGGTGAGGGGAGGGGGTGTTTTCACCATTTTTATATCAATATATATCTACTGACCAATGTTTAACATACTAACTCTGAGGAGGAGCGACGTAACGGCATGAATTATAATAAAGGAGTAGCTACGATCCCGGGCACAGCTTCTGCTCCCACTTGTGTTCCTCGAGCCCAGAGTTGGGTTTGGGCACCCACAGCACCACAGCCCACCCCAAAGGAGGGGTTTGGAAGGCAGGAGAGGGTTTTCCCTGGGGACCAGAGCAGGTTGGAGAGGTGGGGATTGACCCAGAGCTGCTTTAGGACATGGAGGAACAATTTCCCCCATGGCACAGAGAGCCCCCCATGTTGGTGATGCTGGGCTGGGCCAGCAGGGGAGGGGGGATTCTGCCCCACTCAGGTGAGACCCCACCTGCAGAGCTGCCCCAGCCCTGAGGAACAACATCAGGAGGACATGGAGCTGCTGGAGCCACTCCAGAGGAGNTAATGTCCCTTCCAACCCAAACCCTGCTGTAACTCTGCAGGGGACAGTGGGGACAGGGTGGCCAAGAGCTCTGTCAGGCCTCAGCTTCCTGCAGCAACCCAGCTCTTCTCTGCACCTCAAGTGAGGCCTCTTTTATTTAAAAGACCCTGGGGAGGCGGGGCGAAAAAAAAAAAGCAACAACCAAGAGCATCTTGCTCCTAAAACCACATCCAAGCACTGTCTGACCACCTCTGCACAGGTGACATCTGACTGTCACCACAGGGTCAGGGGAAAGGTCACCAAGGCTCTGAGCATCCCTGCCGGGCTCTGTCCAGCATCCTCTCCCTCACCCAGCTCAGGGACCAGCACCAGCAGAGGTGGGGACAGCCTGGGAAGGGCCACCCCCATGTCCCCTGGCAGTAAAGTTGCCGCTGTCCTCTCCACCCCCAGAAGGGTGTAAATGAGGAAGTGGTGAGGGAAGACAAATTCGTCACAATTTGATACAGCACAGGCAACACGCCAGTGCTCAGGGATGGCCCCGGGCCGCCGGTGACAGGAGCCCCGAGCAGCCCTGCCCAGGGAGGGACACAGGGACAGCATGGTGAGTGCCAGCAGGGCCCTCCTGGGGACCCACCCTGCTCCCCTCGGGCCTCCTGGGTGTCATTCCCCTCCTACTCCTGCCACCTCAGGGCCGCCTCAGCCCTGCCCTCCCCTGTACCCAGCCTGCTCCCTTGCTGCTTTGGGAGGTGCCAGGGCCTGTCCCTGCTGCAGAGGGGACAGTGTTCCCCAGCCTGGGGACAGGGCTGGCTGAGGCACTGGGCTCTGTGTGGGGTCCTGGGGGCTGGTGTCCCCCAGGACAGGGTGGGGACAGCCAGGGGATGGGGGTGGGTCTGTGCTGACACAGAGAGGTTTGGATTTTGCTGTCACTGCTGTGGTACCCAGGGGACAAATTTGTGTTCTCACTGGTGCTGCTGGTCCCAGCACTGGTGGTGCTGGTGGGGCCAGGGGTGGCAGCCACATGCCCTGGGCCAGGAGGGACCCTCTGGGTGCTGGTGCCCATGGTCAGGCCTTGCAGGGGACAGGGGCTGCAGGGAGGGCAGCAGCCACTCCTGGGAGCTGATCTGGAGGCAGAAGAGGAAGATGAAAGCTCTCAAAATTAGGAAGATGCTCAGACATGGGGTAAAGAGCTGCCACAGCTCTCAGCTCTGCTTCCTGTGTCCCTCGGGGTGATGCTGCCTGTCCCCAGCTATTTCCACCCAGACAGGAAGGGGACAGTGGCCAGGCTGCAACTGAACCTTCTGCCACCCACGCTTGTAGCTGTCACCTCCAAGGGGACCTCCTGTCCCCAAAGACACTCACACTGTCCCCTCCTTGCCACCTGAAGCAGTGTGTGGCTGGAGGACAAAAGGACTGTGCAGCCGTGGCCCTGACCCTGCCAGGCCCAGCCCCAGGGCCATCCCCAGCTCCTGCCTGTGCCTGCCTGGGACAGGATGTGACAAAAATGCTGCTCCTCTCGAGGCTTCCTGTGGTTTTTTAAGGTGTGGATGCCTCCGAGCTTGGCCGATCTCAACTCCAAACGTGCCACTTGGGGCTGCATCCTCTCCTAGCTCAGGGTTCTTTTTGTGGTTTAGACCACAGCTTTGAAGAAAACACGATATTTTGTAAGTGCTGCCACAGGGCTGCTCCCCTTCCTGCCCACAAATCCTGTCTGAGTGCCAGGAGCATGCTGCCCCCATGCACAGGGTGGGGACAGTCCCTGTCCCACAGCTGGGGGTGCTGAGGGGCTCCTCAGGTGTCACCTGCCACCTTTGGAGCAAAGTCACTCATGCACAGGGGCTGCAAAGGGCACCTGGGAGGTGGAGAGGGGACAAAAGCTTCTCCCTGCTTGGCATGAGGATGGAATGGCTCGGTCCAGGTCCCTTCCCTGGGCAGCTTTGGCCTGGGGCAGAGGAGGGGACTGGACAGAGCAGGGGAAGGAGAAACTGCTGCCCCAAAGCTCTGGAAGCAAATTAACTTGTGCTCCCACTCCCCACAGGGATGTCACCTACAGCCCCATCCCAAGGGGCACCGAGCTGGGGCAATTCCAGAGCTTTAAGGGATCCTAATTCCTCTTCATCCTGATTTTACTCTGATTTTACCTGAATTTCTAGTGAGCCCTGGCCCTGCAAACCCCCCGTGACACGCTCAGGGAAGCCAGGCAGGAACAGCCAGAGCTCTGCAGATCCCCAGGACAAACCCTTCATTCAGCACCTGTGAGCTGGTGTTTTCCTCACAGCTGGGCTGCACCAGGTGCCCCAGCAGGGCCAGGAAAGCCCCTGAGCTGGCCCAGAGGAAGAGGTGAAGATACCACAGACAGCTCTGAGCAGTCGTGTGACTGAAGGACCATCTCTGGGTGTCAGCTCACAAACTTTGAGCTCTCACTGCAGGAAATGTTCCTTTTGCCTTAATTTGGCCTTGATCAGCAGCCCAGGGTGCCTGTGCCAGCAGGTTTGGGGTGATGGGGACAGGGCACAGAGGAGTTTGGCTGCCCATGGGCTCTTCCCACTCTTCTCCTCCTGAAGGCCAGGGTTTGGGGCAGGTTGGGGTGAAGCTCCTGGGGTCCCTGGCAGCTCCCTGGGTGACACCACAGTGACCTGGGGAGGATGGCTGAGCCTGCCTGTGTTTATCCAGCTGGATTTCCTAGGGGATATTAGGATGAAGGCAAGAAAAAGGCCCAGGAGGAAGAGGAGAAGCTCCCTGGGTTATTTCAGGCTGTGTGAGCAGCCCTGGACCCCTGAGCCCCCTGAGCTGACCCAGCTCTGCGCACCCCAAAAAAGGTGGTGGGACAACACAGCCAAAAGCCCTTCAGCAGCTTTGTGGGCTTGACTTGCATTTGGGGTTTGGAGAGGGGGCACAGGGGATATTTGGGGTTGCAGAGCCCAGTGATGAGAGAGGTGGGCAGGGGAGCAGCACCTGATTATGACAGGCACCCCAGGGTGGCTGCTGGGGCTGGGGACACCCAGCAGAAATCAGAGGCTGCCAGGAGCCTGTGAAGGTGTTGGGATGCAAAGCCCTGAAATCTTGAGAACCTGCAGGAAAACCAAGCAAAAGGGGAAGAGAAGAAGAAAAGGGAAATGGAAGGAGGCCAGGGCTGATGGGGGAGAAGTGAAATCGGTGACAGGAGCACGGGGGGTGAAAGAGGAACCACGGGCATGGGGAAAGAGGGGCCACAGAGCCGTCCCCTCCTGGGCACCGTGCCAGGGGCCACACGGCCACCACAGCTGTGCCCAGTGAGGGCCAGGGGAGCCTGTGGGTGGTTTCTGCACGATGAAATCCCCCCTCCCAGCCCAGGGCTGTGTTTACCCACAAGGGCTGAAATCACAGCCCAGCTCTGCTGCTGCCCCACGGCCCCCGGGGGACAGAGCTGGGGACAGCTGGGCAGAGGGTGCTGGCATGTCCCTGGGCAGGAGGAAGGGGAACAGGGGCACGGTGATGCAAGGAGGATGTGCGGGTGCAGAGGATGCCATCACCACCCTTCCCCTGTGTTTTTCTGGCTCATTATCACTCTGTGCATCAACTGCTTTGTTAGTGCTTCATTAACCTGCGTGAGGAGCAGCGGGGCCGGGGCAGGTCCTGTCTGCCCCTCTGCGGGTGCCAGGAGGTGAGGAGGGACCCAGAGGGTTGGGACAAGCCCCAGAGCGCTGAATTTTGAGCTCTGCGAGTTCCCAGCTTGGCCAAACCCTCCCTTTGCACCACGAGGTTTGGAGTGACAGCTGAGCCGGGGAGCAGCCCAGCTGGTGGCAGCTCGGGGGGTCACAGCCAGCCCTGGTGGCAGGAGGTGGCCCCGGCACAGTGGCTGTGTCCCTGTCCCCTCAGGGCAGCAAGGAGCGCTTCCACTGGCAGAGCCACAATGTCAAGCAGAGCGGCGTGGACGACATGGTGCTGCTGTCCAAGATCTCCGAGGAGGCCATCGTGGAGAACCTCAAGAAGCGTTTCATGGATGATTTCATCTTCGTATCCTTCCCCAGGCGGTGGGGACAGCCACAGGGAGCGGCAGGGATGGGCTCCAAGGCTTTGTCAGGGCGTGGGACAAACCGGAGCTGCCCCAGTGCTTGCAGCGTGTCCTGTGCCCTGCGGGGACAGGACTGGGACAGGAATGTCGCCGTTCCCGAGCTGAGCTGCGCTCGGCAGAGACACAACAACCAAACCCCCTGTCCTGCCACGCTGCAGGACCCACTGTGCTCCTTTTGTAGCCACAAAGCCCCGAGCAAAGCCCCTGAGCCTCACCTCCCCCTGTTCCTGCACACTGCCTGTGACCGGGGTGGCAGCAGTGGCCACTGTCCCCTGTCACTGTCACCCACCCCCAGCAATGCCCACAGCACGTTCTGGCTGCTCTGACCCCCCAAAATCCAGGCAAACCCTGGATGGAGCAAGAGCATCCCTGCAGGTACGGGGAGGAGGTGTCACCCCTCGTCCCCAGCAGTGCCAGGACATTGGGGACACCATCCCGGGGCAGGGGACACGGAGCTGCCCCAGCTCCCTGCTGCCATCCCGGAGCTGGCACCGCTGAGCGCCACAGCCCTGGGGGAGGACAGGGACGTGTCCCCAAGCCTCGCCCTGCACATCCCGTCCCTGCCTGCGGCCGTGGCCAGCTCGGTGCCGTGGCACCATCCCTGCTCCCCAGGGCTGGCCCTGCTGGGGACAAGGAGCAGAGCCCCGCGGGGCACAGCCGGGCACGGGGAGGGCTCGCCGGGGCTGAGGCTGCTGCCCACGCCGCTGATTTCCCCCGCAGATGCGGCCCTGTCCTTACAAGGCGATGCTGTCCCGGCTGTGACTCAGCCGCCTCCCCCCACAGCCCTGGGGCTTTACACGCGTTTGGGGCTTGGGTTGGGGTTGGCTTTTTTAGGTTTTTTGATTTGGTTGGGGGGTTTTTTTTTGAGGGGCNCCCTGGGGCTTTACACGCGTTTGGGGCTTGGGTTGGGGTTGGCTTTTTTAGGTTTTTTGATTTGGTTGGGGGTTTTTTTTTTGAGGGGAACAATACCCCACGCAGCCTCTCTCTTCCTTTTTTTCTGTGCTGCTGCACGCAGGGCTCCAGTCCAGTCATGACTCAACATCCCAAGCTTCTGCATTTCCCAGAAAAGCTCCCTCTTCCTGCCCTTTGGCCGCTCTCCCCCTGCCCCGCTGGCAGGTGGGACACAAATAGGACATCAGAGGCTTGGGATAACCCCACCTGCAGGGCTCCATCCCCAACCTCCATCTCCTCACGCAGCTGGGGCTCATCCCCATCCCGCTGCCACGCCGTTTCCAGGTGCAATTCCCTGCTTCCCCACGCCCCTGCCCGCACTGAGTGACTCCGGGATGCCGAGGAGAGGCAGCAGAGTGGCTGGTGGGCAGGGAAAGGCAGGAGCCGCGGTTCCTCTCCTCTTTGTGCCTCAGTTTCCCTGGATGGAAAATCAGGATGGGCTCCTGCTGGAAATGGAGCGTGAGCAGAGGGTGGATTCCAGGGATGCTGGAGAAGCTTTTGGAGCCGATCCTCAGCCCAGGGAGTTGAGGGGATGCTCCTGCACCCCTTACACTGCAGGGGACACTCCAGGGCCGAGGAAGCTCCGGGAGTGCCCCAGGTCAGAGCAGCAGAGCAGCTCTGCCCGTGCCGAGCTGGAAACTCTCGCGGCAGGGACCCCATCAGCACCTCCCTGCCCCCGGGGTGGGACTGGGCAGTGGGAGGGGGGCACATGGGAAGGACACACCTTGACCTGCTGCCCAGACCTACATCGGGCCCGTGCTGATCTCCGTGAACCCCTTCAAGCAGATGCCGTATTTCACCGACCGCGAGATCGAGCTGTACCAGGGCGCGGTGAGGCTGCCCCGGGGGCAATCGGGGGTTAATTCTGTGCAAACCCCCAGGGGCGTCCCCTGAGGGTCCCCATCCTCCACAGCCCCTCGGCTGCTGCAGGGGTCAGTGCTCCCAACAAGAGACCCAGCAGCAAATCCACATTCCTGGGGAATTCAGCTCAGAAACGAACACTAAAGAAACCCAAACATGGTAAAATGCAGCCGGAGCAGCTCTGCCCCAGCGAGCTTCCCAGGGAGGAGGGGAGAGCTGGAAAACACCAGCCAGGCTGCTGATGAGCTGCTGTTTGTGGGAAGAGGCTGATTCCAACATGGGGGATTTGGGGACCTGGGGGTCGCTCTGTGCCCAGCACTGCTGTCCTTGTCCCTTGTTTGGGGTCAGTGTGAAGAGGCTGGTTCCCCGGTGGGCAGTTTTGGGGGTTTGGGGAGGGGAGCTGGGGGCTGCCCTGTGCTCAGTGTCTCTGTTCCCTGGTCAGGCCCAGTATGAAAATCCCCCCCACATCTACGCCCTGACTGACAACATGTACCGGAACATGCTGATCGACGGGGAGAACCAGTGTGTCATCATCAGGTACTGGGGGACACTGGGGCACGGCTGGGGTGTCACTGCCCCTGGGGACATCTGTCCCCAGCACCCCTTCTCCCCAGCCTGGGCTTTCCCAGCTAAGAGGTGGCTGAAGAGTTGGCTCCTGGGCTCTGGGGTGTCTGCAGGGACCCCCAGGGCCACAAGCACAGGCAAGGCTGTGACCAGGGGCGTCCCAGGCAGGGACAGAGCCTTGTGCAATGCAGCTCTCCGGGGCAGTGTTGCAAGGGAAATGGTCAGGATGTGGGGCAAGCTCAGAGACTTCCCTCTGAGGCTCCCAAGTCCCCCTCCTCCACTTCGAAATCCAGTGACGAGAAATCCGACATCTCCTGGAGCAGCTCCTCACCGAGCCACGCTCTGCTCACACTGACACCCCTGGGCAGCCCCATCCAAGGGGATGGCCACAGTCCCCAAAACTCACTGTCATCCCCTGGTCCTGCTCCAGGACCCACCCCAAAGCCCCCAGGACGGGTGGCTCCGGTGTGGCCGTTTCACATCTCCTCTGCTTTGCCATTTGCACAGCGGGGAAAGCGGAGCCGGGAAAACGGTGGCAGCAAAATACATCATGGGCTACATCTCCAAAGTGTCTGGGGGTGGGGAGAAAGTCCAGGTAGGTCTGTTGTCCCCTCTGCCACTCATCATTTCACCTCCCAACTGATCCTCACCACCCTGGCCCCCAACCCCCCTGGCTGATGGTGACACATGGAGCAGCCACTCCAGGACTGGGGACACGCAAAGCCTCAGGTCTGTCCCCAGGCGTGGAGTGGGACACAGCTGTGCTGAGCCCTCCCCTCCTCTGTCCCCAGCACGTGAAGGACATCATCCTGCAGTCCAACCCGCTGCTGGAGGCCTTTGGAAATGCCAAAACTGTCCGGAACAACAATTCCAGCCGCTTCGTAAGTCGCAGGGCAGGTGCAGGGGCTCAGCACTGCAGAGAACCATTGAACCAGCTGGGTTGGAAAGTTGACCTTTAAGATCAAGTCCAGCCACTCCCCCAACACTGCCAAGGCCACCACTGGGCCATGTCCCCAAGTGCCACATCCACACAGCTTTTAAATCCCTCCAGGGATGGTGACTCCAGCACAGTCTGTTCCAGTGCCTGATCACTCTTTTAGTGAAGGAGTTTTTCCTCATATCCAATCTCAATCTCCCCTGGGGCAATGTGAGGCCATTTCCTCTCATCCTGTTGTCTGGGAGAAGACACCAACCCCACTTGGCTCCTGCCTCCTTTTGGGCAGTTGAAGGAGCATTGAGGTCTCCACAGAACCCATAAACTCTTCAGCCAGGGGTTGCACATCCCAGCAAAGCTCCTGGTCTGGTGGGGAAGGGTTTGGGGGCAATGAGGAGTCCCCTGAGGCAGGGCCAGGGCTCTGAGCAGGATTTGTGCTGGAGCAGGGAAAATACTTCGAGATTCAGTTCAGCCGGGGCGGAGAACCCGACGGGGGCAAGATCTCCAACTTCCTGCTGGAGAAGTCGCGCGTGGTGAGCCAGAACGAGTGCGAGCGGAATTTCCACATCTACTACCAGGTATGGGGGTGGCCTGGAGCCACCAGGCTGCAGGGGGGGGACCAGGAGCCGAGTGACCACAGCCCCCTGTCCCCCTCCCAGCTCATCCAAGGGGCATCCCAAGAGCAGCGGCAGAATTTGGGCATCATGAGCCCGGATTATTACTTCTACCTGAACCAGACAGACACCTACCAGGTGGAGGGCACAGATGACCGCAGCGACTTCCACGAGACCATGGTGAGTGCCTGGGAGGGAGGGAGGGGAGTCCCCAAAAGCTGTGGGGCTGGGCAGGGGCTCAGGAGGTCTGTGCACCCCCAGAACGCCATGCAGGTCATCGGCATCCGCGGCGAGGACCAGCAGCTGGTGCTGCAGATCGTGGCAGGGATCCTGCACCTGGGCAACATCAGCTTCCGCGAGGAGGGCAACTACGCCCGGGTGGAGAACGCTGACTGTGAGTGGCCAGGTGGCTCCAGGGGACAGGTGGGGGTGGCCCCAGGGGATGAGTGGCAAACTGGCTGTGTCACAAATCCCCTGGCAGAGGAGGGAAGCAGCACCAGCACCTTCCCCAGGTTAGACATGGAGAAACTGAGGCAGCAAGCAAATGGTTCAGCCAGAGCTGGATTAGCCAGGGGACAGATGCCAGGTGTCACTTTGGGAGAGGAAGGACCCATCCCATGTCCCCTGTCATCATCCCACTGCTGTCCTTCACGCTCGGATGGGGCTGAGGGTTTCAACCGTGGCCAGAGCCAGGTGGGGAGGCCACAGCCCTGACCAGCCCCGCTCTGCCCAGCCCTGGCCTTCCCTGCCTACCTGCTGGGGGTCGACCAGGAGCGCCTCAACGAGAAGGTCACCAGCAGGAAAATGGACAGCAAGTGGGGCGGCCGCTCCGAGTCCATCACCGTCACCCTCAACGTGGAGCAGGCGGCCTACACCCGGGACGCCCTGGCCAAGGGGCTCTATGCCCGTGTCTTCGACTTCCTTGTGGACTCCTGCGGGGGTCCTCAGAGGGCTCAGAGGGGATGGTCCCCCCCTGCTCCAGGAGACAGCCAGTCCCACCGCCCTGCACCCACCTTGTCCCCACAGTCCATCAACCGGGCGATGCAGAAGCCGTACGAGGAGTACAGCGTGGGCGTGCTGGACATCTACGGCTTCGAGATATTCCAGGTGTGTGTGCCTGTGCTCGGGGAGCCCGGCTGGGAATGTCCTGCCCTGCTCCCACAGCAAGGACAGCACCTGGATCAGCTGGCCCCAAGGAGGGTCCCTGGAGGAGCACCCAGGTGCTGCTGGTTGGGGTCCCCTCCATGAGCCAGAGGAGCAGAAGACAAAGAGGGACCATTTTCTCTTTCATCTTTCATGCAGAAAAATGGCTTTGAGCAGTTCTGCATTAACTTTGTGAATGAGAAGCTGCAGCAGATCTTCATCGAGCTGACCCTGAAGGCAGAGCAGGTATGGCAGGCTGGGCTGGGGGCTGTGGGGCTGTACCAGCACCCCAATTCCTGCACGCCCCTACTCCCCAGAGCACAGCTGGAGCAGGGGGTCTGCAGCACATCCCAGGGGCTCACGGCCCACCCAGCTCTCCCTGTGCTTCCCCAGGAGGAATATGTGCAGGAGGGGATCAAGTGGACGCAGATCCAGTACTTCAACAACAAGGTGGTGTGTGACCTGATAGAGAACAAGCTGGTGAGTGGGGTCCCCTCTGCTGGGGAGGCTTTTTGAGGAGCAGAGGCACCCAGGGACAGGGGCTGGGTGGGTTGTTGAGGTGTCAAAAGCTGGTCTTGCCTAACAGCAGAGAACCCCAGACTGGTTTGGGTTAGCAGGAACCTTAATGATCATCTTGTCCCACTCCCTGCCATGGGCAGGGACATTTTCCACTATCCCAGGGTGCTCCAAGCCCCATCCAGCCTGGCCTTGGGCACTTCCAGCACCCATGGGAGGTCACCAGCTCTAAGCTGTGGCTCAGCATGAAGCAGCCATGACCAGGTGCAGGATTGGGCCCTGCCCCACCCATGGCTTCCCCTTCCCTGTCTCAGAACCCTCCTGGGATCATGAGTGTCCTGGATGACGTGTGTGCCACCATGCACGCCACGGGCGAGGGCGCCGACCAGACCCTGCTGCAGAAGCTGCAGGCGGCCGTGGGCACCCACGAGCACTTCAACAGCTGGAACTCGGGCTTTGTCATCCACCACTATGCTGGCAAGGTGGGTAGGGCACCCCAAACCCCACACCCTTCACCCCACAGCCCCACCCACCGCAGCTGAGGTCCCCTCCTGTCCCCAGGTGTCCTATGACGTGAACGGCTTCTGCGAGCGCAACCGGGACGTGCTCTTCACCGACCTGATCGAGCTCATGCAGAGCAGTGAATAGTGAGTCTGGCAGTGCTGGGCATCTGGGGCACCCCAGAAGGGCTGGGGGAAAGGGCAGAGTCCTCAATACCACATCTGAAAGGCTGGTCCTGCCTTTGTGGGTGTCACAGCTTGGGGTGTTCAGTCCTGCGTGGCACCGGGGGCATCCCAGGATTGCAGGGCTGGGCTGAGTGGGATCATCCACCAGCTCTGCTGCTGCTCCTGCTCCTGCTCCTGCTCCTGCTCCTGCTCCTGCTCCTGCTCCTGCTCCTGCTCCTGCTCCTGCTCCTGCTCCTGCTCCTGCTCCTGCTCCTGCTCCTGCTCCTGGGGGTGGTCAGGGAGGAGGGGCTCAGCCCCACAGTAGAGGATTTCCCAGTGGCAGAAGGCAGAGCTGGAGCTGGCCCCAGCCCAGGCCGTGCTGAGCCTGGGGAGCCTGGCAGCTCTCACCTGGGGACTGTCACCTCCCTTCCAGCGGTTTCATCCGGATGCTTTTCCCAGAAAAACTTGATTCTGACAAAAAGGGACGACCGACCACCGCAGGCTCCAAAATCAAGGTGTGTCCCATGGGCTGCAGAGCAGCAGCTGCCTCTGGGGCGGTGGCAGGGGCGGTGCTCCCACCACCCCTTTTGATGCTACAGAGGTCGATCCTTACACCAGAGACAGGCCAACGACCTGGTGAACACGCTCATGAAGTGCACCCCACACTACATCCGCTGCATCAAACCCAACGAGACCAAGAAACCCCGGGACTGGGAGGAGAGCAGGTAACAGGGAGCCCACAGAGCCAGGGAACTGGACCTGGCCATGGAGATGTGGCCAGGACCAGCTTTCCTCCAAAAACTGCAGCCCTGGCCTGGTCCCTCTGAGCTGTCCACAAACACAGGGAAGCACAAGGAGTGTGTGGGGACACGTTGTCCTCTTTAGGTGTGCCTTTAGGTCCCCTCCTAAGCTGTCATCCCACATTGTCCCTCCCTGCTGCACAGGGTGAAGCACCAGGTGGAGTACCTGGGGCTGAAGGAGAACATCCGTGTGCGCCGGGCAGGGTTCGCCTACCGCCGCCTCTTCCACAAGTTCCTGCAACGGTGAGCAGCCACTGGCAGGGGCTGGCAGATTCCACAGCACCTCAGCAGGAGGAGATTCCTCCCTGTGAGGGTGGGGAGGCCCTGGCACAGCTTCACAGGTGAAGAGAGCTGGGAGTGTTCACCTGGAGAAGAGAAGGCTCTAGGGAGACCTTAGAGCCCCTTGCAGAGACTAAAGGGAGCTGGAGAGGGACTTGGGACAAGGGATGGAGGGACAGGACACAGGGAATGGCTTCCACTGCCAGAAGGCAGGGCTGGATGGGATATTGGGAAGGAATTGTTGGCTGTGAGGGTGGCGAGGCCCTGGCACAGCTGTGGCTGCCCCTGGATCCCTGGCAGTGTCCCAGGCCAGGTAGGACGGAGCTTGGAGCAGCCTGGGACAGTGGAAGGTGACACTGCCCATGGGAGGGGTGGCACTGGATGGGCTTTAAGGTCCCTTCCCACCCAAACCACTGTGGGTTCTGTGACCCTGATCTCTCCCCACAGCTACGCCATCCTCACCCCCGAGACGTGGCCGTCGTGGCGCGGGGATGAGCGCCAAGGGGTGCAGCACCTGCTGCGCTCGGTCAACATGGACCCAGACCAGTACCAGATGGGCCGGAGCAAAGTGTTCGTCAAGAACCCCGAGTCGGTGGGTGGCCCTGACCCCTGGGCTGTAGCAGTTTGCTTTTGAGATGGTGGAGCTGTATCCTATATCCCAATAAGCATCTCCTGTGGAAAAGCCTCTTGGGGGGAATTCAGGCAAAGCAGCCAAGCTCACACATCACACACGCCACGGTGAGCTCAGCAAAGGGAGACAAGAAGGGCCTTTGTATGATCAGTTCCAGCAAAGGTTTATTCCTGGTGTCGAAGGAAAATCAGGAATAAAGACCTTGCCCTGTGCTGTGCACAGGCCTAAATAGGGGTCAGGAACCAATGGTTTGAGGGCACAGGGGCAGTACAAGGGGCAGGGCAAAGGTCAGCGACCTACAGGGAAAACGGGGCCAGCCACCAGGGATACCACACCCAATGGGGAAACAGGGAAAGGAGAAACCACGAGAACCAAGGGCATGGGGAGAGAAGAAACCAGGGCAAACCACACAAGTGTGCACAGCACCATGGGGGAGGGCTTTCTTT
This sequence comes from Illadopsis cleaveri, assembly GCA_013399915.1. Classification (NCBI taxonomy): domain Eukaryota; kingdom Metazoa; phylum Chordata; class Aves; order Passeriformes; family Timaliidae; genus Illadopsis; species Illadopsis cleaveri. The sequence goes on along the minus strand of VXBB01013349.1, from coordinate 12,892 downwards.
TAGCCTAGGCAGGGAAGACTCTATGGTCCATCCTTCCAAGGCAAGACCCTGGGAATTCCCCTGAGGGGATGGAGGGACTCCACGCTGGGGGACACTGCCCATGGCTGGGGACCGCTGGGGAAGGCTTGGGGTGTCCTGGCTCAGCACTGCCTGTCCCTCCCAGCTCTTCCTGCTCGAGGAGATGCGGGAGAGGAAACCTGGGGAGGGTTTGGGGTGTCCTGGCTCAGCACTGCCTGTCCCTCCCAGCTCTTCCTGCTCGAGGAGATGCGGGAGAGGAAACCTGGGGAGGGTTTGGGGTGTCCTGGCTCAGCACTGCCTGTCCCTCCCAGCTCTTCCTGCTCGAGGAGATGCGGGAGAGGAAGTTTGACAGCTTTGCCCGGGTGATCCAGAAGGCGTGGCGCCGGCACATCGCCATCCGCAAATACGAGCAGATGAGAGAGGAGGGTAAGGCTGGGCAGGGACAGGGACAGTGCCACCCCGGCAGCCCTTTCAGGGTGCCTTTCACTGGGACAGCCCAGCTGGCAGAGCAGCAGCCTGGCCCCTAATCATGGCACTAACGGTGATTAGGTGATGGAGGAACTGGCCCATGAGTTGTTCAGAGTCTTTTCCCACTCTGAAAGGACAGCACAGATTTCCTGCTCCTATTTCCAGCCCTGGGATCCTTGCACTGTCTGACTCTGCATTTCAGGGCCTGCACAGGGATGGGGGGGAGTAGCTGGGAGTCAGTGTTGGCAGAAGGATGGGACAAGCCACTGGTCCCTGCCTGACCCCATCAAGGGTTTTCCCACCCTCCTAAGCACGCAGGAAAAATCAGAGGAAAACCCAGGAAACAGCTGGGTCTATCCCTCCCTCCCACAGCATGAGGTTTTTTGATGGGTTTCAAAGCCAGCCAAGCTCAAGCAGCTGGGATCCCTCCCATGGCATAAAACAAGCCTCACTTTTGCTGCCATGATCCATGTGACACCTCTCACGGCTGGTTTGGGGGGCTCTGAGCCACCAGCACAGAGCCATGTCCAACTGCCCCTCTCTGGGGTCCCTCCCAGCCGCCAGCATCCTCTACAACTTCAAGGAGCGGCGGAGGAACAGCATCAACAGGAATTTTGTGGGGGATTACCTGGGCATGGAGGAGCGGCCGGAGCTGCGCCAGTTCCTGGCCAGGCGGGAGCGCGTCGACTTCGCCGACTCCATCACCAAATACGACCGCAGGTTCAAGGTACAGGGACACACCTGGGGCTGGGGCTGCAGCTCCTGCTGGCTTCCCTTGGGTGGGATGTGTGTGTTTGTGGCGCTTGTGCCCCCCAGCAAAACCCCCTCACCCCCTTCTCCTGCCCTTTCCCAGCCCATCAAGCGGGATTTCATCCTCACCCCCAAGTGCTTCTACCTGATCGGGCGGGAGAAGGTGAAGAAGGGGCCTGACAAGGGGCAGATCAAGGAGGTGCTCAAGAAGAAGGTGGAGCTGCAGGCGGTGAGCGGCGTTTCGCTGAGGTGTGTCCCTTACCAGGGGCTCTGCATGGAGGATCCCCATGGCTGGGCTTCCCCTCTCACCTCCAGCAGCCTCTCCATGCCCTGGTGCTCCCCAGTCCCTCATCCATGGGGGCATCCAGCCCTGAGGAGGAGGCTCCCCATGGGTGCTTTGCAGAAGCCAGGGAATTTTCCAGCTAAATCTCCCTCCACATTTCCTTGGGGGTGGCCCAAGCCCAGCAGGGTCCTCAGATCCCCCCCAGCCCAGCTGGCACCAGCCATGGTGGGGTTAACACCCCTGGTTGCTGCCCCAGCACCAGGCAGGACGACTTCTTCATCCTCCACGAGAATGACGCCGACAATTTCTTGGAGTCCATCTTCAAGACAGAGCTGATCAGCCTCCTGTGCAAACGCTTCGAGGAGCTCACCCGCTCCAAGCTGCCCCTCTCCTTCAAGGACACGTAAGGATGGAGGCCAGGAGAGGTGACAAAGCAGGACAGGGTGCTGTCACCACAGCCTCATGGCTTCTCTCGCCCCCAGACTACAGTTTCGGGTGAAGAAGGAGGGCTGGGGCGGCGGTGGCACCCGCAACGTCACCTTCATCAGAGGACAGGGCGACGTGGCCGCCCTCAAAGCTGGAGGCAAAACCCTCACGGTCAGCATCGGGGATGGGCTCCCCAGGAATGCCAGTGAGTGCCAGGGCACTGGGGGGTGGCACAGCTGGGACATAGGAGTGCTGGGGTCACAGGGCACAGCTGGAGACCTGGGAGCATTGGGGTGAGCTGGGTGTGCCCTGTGGGGTTTGTGTTTGGACCCATTTCTGCTCTGCTGATGGGGCAACACGGGGACCTTTGGGGAACAGGGTACAAATGGGGGGGAACAGCCCCTGCAGATGGCTCTGAGGACTGTCACCTAACGGGGGGCTTGTGTCCCCCCAGAGCCCACAAGGAAGGGGGCAGCACAGGGCAGAGGTGGCAGCAGGCGTCCAGCACCTTCCCGAAGTGCCCCACCAGCACCCAAAGGTGAGGAGGGGGTACCAGGGTGGGGGACACCCAGGGGTGCAGGCTGTGCATGGCCCCCCTGTCATGCACCCTGCTGGGCTGGGCTGTTCCAGGAGCCTGCAGGAACGGGGGCCCCCAGATCTCCCGCAGTGATGGCCGGGCCCAGAGGGACACCTACAAGATGCCCCAGAAGCAGACACGGGGCCCCCCGGCCACGGCCCTACCCGCCCGCAATGTCAGCCATCAGCACAAGGCACGGCCCCCATCTGAGCACAACATGGACTTCCTCAACGTGCCCGACCAGGGCGTGGCTGGGTAGGTCCTGTCCCACATCCTTCTTCCTGCCCCATCCTCCTCTCCCACTGCCACCAGCACTGGGAGATGCTTTTCCCTCTGGGGAGGGGACCAGAGTAGGGCAATCTGGCTTTGCTGGCAGGACACATCTCCCAGGCTTTTGTGCATCCCAGTCCTGCCAGTCCCTGCACTGGGAACACCCACCTGCAGGCACAGAGCATCCCACGGGTGTGGGACAGCAGGATGGGCAGCTCATCCTGCCCCAGTCCTCCCAGTCCCTGAACTGGGAGCACCCAGCTGTGCTGCGGGCACAGAGCATCCCATGGACGGGGCACAGCAGGATGGGCAAGACGCAGCAGCTCATCGTGCCCCAGTTCCCCCAGTCCCTGCACTGGGAGAATCCACCTGCAGGCACAGAGCACCGAAGGATGGGCAGGAGGGTACAGCTCCTCCTGCCTCAGTCCTCCCAGTCCCTGAACTGGGAGCACCCAGCTGTGCTGCAGGCAGAAAGCATCCTATGGGTGGGCAACAGCAGGACGGGCAGGAGGGAGCAGCCCAGTCCAGGCCCTCCTGCCCTCCCGGTGTCACCACATCCCTGCTGCCCTCAGGATGCAGCGCCGGCGCAGTGTGAGCCAGCGGCCGCCCCCGGCCCGGCGCCCCAAGCCCCAGCCCAAGGCGGAGGGGCCGCGGTGCCGGGCGCTCTACCAGTACGTGGGGCAGGACGTGGACGAGCTCAGCTTCAACGTGGGGGACGTCATCGACATCCTGATGGAAGGTACCAGGCTCCTGCCCTGCCCAGCTCCTCTCCCTGCCGTGCTGGCACCACTCCTGACTTTTTGTCCCCTTCCCAGATGCCTCTGGCTGGTGGAAAGGCCGGCTGCACGGCAAGGAAGGGCTTTTCCCTGGCAATTATGTGCAGAAGATCTGAGCTGGAGGAAAGGAAGAGGTCACCATCCTGCCAGCCCACCTCCAGAAGCAGTGGAGCCCTGGGGTGGCTCATGAAGTTTTTCCACCAGTGCTGGCACAAAGTCAGCATTTCCTCACGAGCCTCCCGGACTGTGCCGGTGCCGAGTGCTGGATCCCACAGCCCCTTTAGCTGGGGGCACCCCTGCTGCAAGGACAGCTCTTGGCTGCTTTTCGCACCCTGGGACTGAAACTGCTCTGTGGTGTGAATAGAATCCTTGTCAATGACCATGGTAAATAACCAGACTCAACAAACCCGGCTCAGATTTTGAGTTTGGGGGTTGTATTTCACCCTGATGCTGGTTCCCACTGGGGCTGTGACAAAAGCTGCGACGTGGGCAGGCACAGATCAGAGGCAGCCCCGTTCCTCCCACAATGAACCCTCCAGAAAATGCTGAATACACAAACCAGCTCTTGCAGGGATCCAGCTTAGGCATCTCCACGTTCCGGTATGACTCTGGATCGCTCAGCACAGCCGGTGGGGACTGCCGGGGCAGCGGCGAGGCACAACAGGACCGAGGTGCTGTCACCATGCCCTGCTTTCCCACAGGAAAAACTCCAAGGATCTCTCAGACAAGCCCACGGAGCTGTCACAGCTTTTCCTGGCGGTGCTCAGGGGCCCCGCAGCTTGCGGGGGCAGGGGGGGCTCACCCGTGTGGGGCCCGGATCGAGG